>AFIR01000381.1:0-114771 GCA_000223685.2 Zymoseptoria pseudotritici STIR04_4.3.1
TTGTTCTACCAGTCGTCCGTACTTGGCGAGAGGATAGTCTGTGCGACTGGTTTGAGGCGAGCTTTGAATGGCCTTGCAACCTTCTTACCACCAAATGCAGTGGTATGCTCGGGCTACAGGTCTACGATGAATGACTGCACCCAGCATTTACAACGCAGTCTTGGTATCGACACGCACCTCCCGCACCTCGTCTTCGGAGTCGGACCTCTTGTCGATGATCTTTCCGGTACTCACTCCAATCTCTCGGATGACGAACCACGCTGGAATCACCGCGACTGCCCACATTCCAAAGTTCAAGTAAACACACCCGACCTCGCCCATGATCTTGACGCTCGTCAAGCCGTACGAGACAGCTTGCGAGGCACTCTCTGTCGCACGGAGAAGACCAGCATATCGGATGATTTCGGCATCGTTCTTCGCAATGCTTGCCATGACGAAGTAAAGGTACATGTAGTTGATCTGGCAGATGTCAGCGAGGAGTATACCTGGTTATACTGCTCCGTGCTTACCTGAAAGCTCATGACCATCACCAAGAACCAGGTGAAGCCTCGACCAAAGCCGCTGTCAATCCAGTCGAAGGACGGATGCGTTTTGTGGTAGCCAGTCACAAGGATCGTTCCGTACGTCCACCACGCTCCCTGCATTGTCATGATACCGATGAACGACCATCGAGCTCTTTTCCGCGCTGCGATCTTCTTGTTGTCCAGAAAAGCGCCAAGGACGTTGCCGCCGACAATGGCTACAATGCCAGAGAGAAGAGATCCCAAAGCTCGTGCGCGCACAGAAAACCACAGGCCTTGGTATGTGAAGAACACTGCTTCGGCAAAGACGGAATTGGCGATCAATGGGATGACCAGCACGAACTTCCTTCCAATGAGAAGCTTTCCAGTCTCTTTCAGCTCTTGAACGGAGCTCTCGGACTTCTCAATCGAGCATGAAACTGTGACACCATCTGTGCGCTGGACGTCGGGTGGGTTTGTCAGAAGCAGACCAGCAAATGGCGCGGCGGCCTGGATGGCGATGAAGACCTGGAACACGGAGTACGAGACGGAGCCGGCGGTGTTTCTATCGGCATTCAGCCCGAGGTTCACAGCGCCTGTACGAGAGTAAGTGATTGATCTGGGCCCGACGTCTCTCGAGCCTTTCTTACCTCCAAGGATCTGTCCGAGAATGCGGAACGACAGCCACAATCCGAGGAATCTGCCCTGGTTGTATGGCTCTGGATACGACATGGCGACTGCTGCTTCGGCCTGACGAACATGTCAGCTCACTTGCTCGCATCGCGCCGAGAGAGATGACCCACCATCCAGAACAAGCCGGCTCCAAGACCACAGCAGGCAGCTCCGAAGAGTACGAACCAGTGCGAGTCGTATCGATTGTTGCAGTACCTGAGTTGACGTCAGCTTGTCTCCGACTCCTCGGTTCCTCATGGAGAGCTCACAGTCCAGCGGCGTATGGGCAGAATCCCGCAGCACCGACGATCAGCGTCCACTTGATGCCGAGATACTTGACGAAGATCCCAGACATTACGCAAGTCACCACCATCAAACAGAACGTCAAGGAGTTGGCAGCGTTGACGAGCCATGGCTGTTGACTGCCTCCGCCGCCCAGGCTGTTCATTGCGCCCCATATTCCTGGAGCACCTGAGGCGAGTCAGTCACGGATTTTGAGTCGTTGACTGCACAGACAGTGTCAGACAATGTACTCACAGAAGTTGCATATTCCCAGGATGATGGCATTGTAGATGGTGCTTCGATACCACTTGACTTTGACCTTTTGCTGCTGCTGCTGCTGCTCCGATGGTGCAGAGTGCGTCGATGGTGTTGCGGGCTTCTTTGCGTCCGACGCCATTGCCACGATGCTGTACAATGTCCGGCGATGGTTGGTGTACTCACTTGAAACGATGGAGCCAGCAAGCTCTAAAATAACTTCAACAAAAGCGATCGAGAACGGTGAGTCCAAGCATCATTCGAGCTGGGCAACGCTACCTCTTATTATTAAAAGCAATTGCACCTCCCGTCTACTGCACGGCACTTTGGGTGGACGGCCCTGTAAGCTCTCGCTCGCACGCCATACTCGCCCAGATTTCGACAGTCGACGGAGCCCAATACGGTGACCGGTAACGATGGCCGTTCGCAGATGCCACATGGGTGCCATGCGATGGCAAGTCGCGGATAAAACTCTCTTATCGTCTCAACACGTTGCGCTGATGAGCCTGCAAATGGCAGTGTAAGTGCTCAGGCATTTGAGGAGGCCTTTTGAGGTCAGTCGCTGCAATCTTGAATACTGAACGCTCTGAAACGACGATCAGATCTGTTTTTCTTCTTGATGTGTTTTACTAAACCATCAGAACAGTTCTCATCTGCTTTTAGGATCTCTCATGCCCCGTGCAGTTGTTCAACGACAATCTTGCAGGCCCTGGTTGAACGTGCTGATCTTTGATATGTCGTGATCGTCTCACCCCACTTTCACTCAACTCCTGCGAAGCTGTTCCTGGTCCGATCAACCACTCCGACGGCCCGATCACTCTGATGAGATGCTAACACGGACCTTGGTGGTCCGATAGATGCGTTCAATTTAAGCCAGGTTTCCTCTGCATCGAAGCAATCCTGCGACGCAAAGCTACTCAGTATACTTTGATACTTCTTGACAGCCACAGACCCTTGGAGCTATCGACAACCACAAAGACTTCCATCGAGGCCGCCATTCACAATGTCCGACGAGGCTTCTAACGACACTCGGAAGCAGAAGCCATGGATCATGAACGCTTTCGCAATGGCGTCGCCCGGACATCTCGCTCCCGGTATCTTGGTCCATCCTCAATTCATACCTTCATCCCACAAGATGCTGACTAAAAGTCACAGGCCTCTGGCGACATCCCGAGCAGGAGCCTCAGACTCTTGAACATTGGATCAAACTCGCCCAGGAGCTGGAAGAGGCAAAGTTCCATGGCATCTTCTTCGCCGACGTGCTCGGTATCTACGATGTCTACGGTGGAAATGGACCAGCTCTATCGTCTGGCGCGCAGATACCTCACATCGATGTCTCCTACTTGGTCCCAGCTCTGGCATATGCAACGAAGAACATTTCCTTTGGCATTACCGCTTCGACTTCTTATGAACATCCATATACAGTGGTACGTCGCCGAAGGGTGCAAGACCTGCGGAGCCCGAAACTGTCCCGGCCCGTGTCAGGTCTTAGTCTACATCGCCGTATTGTCTGAGCATCGCTAATCCTTCTTCCCTTTGGCTTTTAGGCACGGAAGTGGTCGACCTTGGATCAACTTACCAATGGACGGGTGGGATGGAACATCGTTACGAGCTACTTGGAGAGTGCGGCCAAGTCTTTTGGTCTTGAATCGACCGTCGACCATGACAAAAGATACCAAGCAGCTGAAGAGTTCATGGAAGTGATTTACAAGCTGGTAGAAGGCAGTTGGGACGACGATGCGGTGGAGGCGAACAAGACCACTGGCGTCTACAGCAACCCGAGCAAAGTTCATGCCATCAACCATGTCGGGTAAGATATCGCAAACCTGTACGCAATCGATACAAACTAATAATCACAGCGAACACTTCAAGTGTAGAGGCCCCAATCTCGTCCAGCCAACGCCTCAACGAACACCATTTCTACTCCAAGCTGGTGCTTCAAAGGCCGGCAAGGCGTTCGCAGCCTCACACGCCGAAACGATGTTCTTGCCCGGACTTGTCCCGGAAAAGACGAGAGCCATAGTAGACGATGTCAAGGCCACGCTCAAGGCGATCGGACGTCCAGAGGACAGCGTGAAATTCCTCCCCGGTATCTTCATCTGTGTGGACGAAACAGACGAAAAGGCACAAGCCAAATTCCAGGACCTACTCCAGTACGTTGACCTAGAAGGGACAGCTTCTCTCTTCGGAGGATGGACAGGCACAGATCTATCGAAGTTCTCAGATGACGAAGACTTCTCCTTCAACGGACCACCCGCCATCGTATCCATGATCAATGCCTGGACGGCGACCGTTCCTGGAACCAAAGACCAGAAATGGACGAAACGTCACGTGCTTCAGCAAATGGCGATTTCTGGAGCCCATCCAAGGGCCATCGGAAGTCCTCAGACTGTGGCTGATATCATGCAGGAATGGGTGGACAAGGCGGGAGTCGATGGCTTCAACATCGGCTACGCCACGACTCCTGGAACTTTCCGCGATGTGATCAAGTATCTGTGGCCAGAGCTGAAGCGTCGGGGGGTCTTGCAGGAAGAGTATACTGGCAGTAGTATGCGGGAGAACTATCTGCAAGATGGGAAGGGGCCGCGCGTCCGCGAGGGTCATCCAGCACTCAAGTATCGGAACCTGTCGGGCTGAGCTGTTCACATGTGATATGTCGAGTCGAGCAGGAGTCTTGGGAAACATTCAATTGCTGAGTTTCAATCGTGAGAAATCGCTGTCTATTGCCACCCGTACCATGCGCCGCAACGCTCACAAAGCCTCCCTCGCTCGACGCTGCTTGCTTTACAGAATCCCGAACATGCGGTCAACCACTTCGCCCGGCGATAGCGGCGTCTCAGGCGGCGTCGGTAATTCCAAGACTGGCTTCTTGTGAATATCTTCATCAACAGGTAGTGAGTAGTAACAATCGAACATGCTGCTTCGCATGTCGGCCTCTGAGGTATGCTCTGACTTCTTCTCCGTAATGGACACCGGACTCTCAGGGCACGACTGCGAGACCAGCTCGACAGCAGAATCGTGTTTGAGACGCCGCGTGGCATCGCGCTTAGACACCATCTCGCCCATTTCCGCGTTCAACTTCGTGCGTAGGCTGGCCATTGTTTGTTCCTCTGCTGTCTTGCGGAAGTACTCGACACTGTCGAACAGGTCGGTTTCTTCCTCGTCTCGACGAGTAGCGTCCAACTTTCGTCGATGGGTGGCGAAGCGGAGTGGTGTTTGAGAGGGCTTGATCTTCCGAACGAAGTCGAACCGGCGGCTGTGGTAGCGGGCGGATCGTGGACTCCAAAAATCTTGACTCATCTGACCAAGTTCTAGAGATCGTGCCAAAGCTAAGGCGCCCGGAGATAGGTCGACATTGCGTTTCCAGCGACCCTGTTGTATGACGCCGGACTGAAGCAGGAGATCCACGTGGTTGCGGATGTGGTCATCGAGAACCTCTCCCGTATCTGGAAAGACATAGTCCACAAGTCCGATGGCTTGAGCTTGCAGTGGGCTCATGGGCGTCATTGCGCGAAGAATTCTCGATGCCCTGGCAGCGCCACATCGTCCCGAGTAGGAGATTGTGTGGTACTCGGATCCGTACAGGCCAACGGCACGGTATGCCGGATTGAGGACAACATTGGCTCCGGCAATGACGATGTCGCACGCGGCGGCCAGTGCTACTCCTCCAGCAGCGGCGTTTCCTCGCATTGCAGCGACGGTGAGTATACCTCGCGATGGAAACTCGTGGAGAAGATAATACACGATGTCGTTGATGCGATTGATGTTCTGCCACGATTCGAGTGCCGGATCCGCTGCCGCTTCTATGACGTTAAGGGCGATGCCGTTGCTGAAGTATGACCCGCCCATTAGGACAACAGCTTGTAGCGGGTCTTCAAGGGTCGAAAGTGATAGCACGTAGTCCATGGCGTGTATCAATTCCGAGCAATTTTCCGTTGCCATGGCGCCGTTGTAGAAGTCGAAGGTGAGATATGCTGTTTTGTTGTCGTCTCCATCTACCTCGATATCGACCCAGACCTCCTGATGCGTGGAGAAAGATGACAACGACCAGTCGAGAGGCGCAGACCAGTACAGCAGCTGTAGCTCTTCAGCCTTGAGCAGGCCGAGCTCCATGAGTCCAGATATCGCAGGAACTTTGGGCCACAGTGCCTTGTCGTACTTGGTCTTTGGCCTGCGGATGTGTGTGATCCAGACGCCTCTACCGTCGCAGGTCGCAATACAGATGGCTTTGTTGCGAACGCCGAGCACTTTCGATGTGACCTTTCCGACTGTCGTCGGCCGGCGGCCAGCAGCGTTGTCCTCTATCGTGCCGCCGTAGACGTACAGATTGCCACCGAAGACCCTACTCAACACGCCTGGCTGAGAGTCTCCACATCTGATTCGACGTGAAACCTGCTCGGCGGTGTGTCTAGATGGATCGAATTCTCGATGTACAGCCTTCAGCAACGGTCGATGATGGAGTCTGCCACCCTTGAAAACGGCTCTGTCGGTCACTGAGAGTAGTCTGAACTCAGGATTGGCTTGCAGGCTAGGTGGAAAAGGGTTGGGCGACAGTGATTGGTGTTGTCGAGTAATAGCCGCATCTTGTATTCGTGCTATTGCAGCAATAGTCGCCGTGATGGCTGCTTGAGTCACCGAGCCCCGATAGAGTTCTGCCTTTGTCAATCCTGGCTGGTCGATATCGATTTCGAACTGGTCGAACGCCCAAACCGGACCAGCGTCGAACTCCTCGATGGCTTGCAAAATCGTAACACCCCAATAGCTTCGGCCTGGTCGACAGGGCTCACTCTCAAGCCGTCGTAGGAGCTCGGTCGAATTGTTGACAGAACCATCGTCGCCCATCAGGACCCAGTCAAGAGCGCTTGGGCCGATGTCTCCGGGTGGGCCAGGGTGGACGATCAAGGTCAGGTAGTTGTCGTAGACCTCCTTTGGAACCAGCGTCGTGAGAAAGGGACATACGACCAAGTCAGGATCGGCGAGTGCGACTGCCGAGAGGATGAGCTCATCCGAAAGCGCATACTCGATTGTGATTTCGTGCTTTCGCGACAGCGAAAGGTAAAGACGCTGCGAAAGAGAATTGTGGGCCGTGCATAGAAAGAGGATCTTCATGATGAAGGTCGCGGGCTGCTGCAGCTGGAGAATGGCGCGAAAAAGTCACCACGCAAGGCTGCACCACGAGGAGGTCTCAAGGTCTTGATATAGGGTCCGGAAGTGTCAGGCCGAGAGAGTTGTCAAAAGGTGGGTTCCACGAGCTGCAATCGACCGATCTTAACGACCACAGCGTGGACATGTCAGCGCAAATGATGCTCGCTACCATCATGCACAGCCACAATTTGGAGCCTGGAGAAAGCACATATCGGAGGAAGAGCGCCTCTTCGCCTTACTTGACCACAGCCTTCCGTATCTCAGCACAGCAGACGCCGAGCGTGGGTCAACTCTAGAGGCAAAGTCCTAGACCCGCCGCTCCGAAGCATGGCTCGTGGACTGCACTTGGCACGGACACGAGCGAGTACCCGAGTGCAACATGGCCCAAGATAAGTCAATTGTGCCGAGGAGGAAGTTTCAGGTCGTGTCCGAAGTGAGCACAGCAATTGACACGAGGCGATAAGTCCGGATGATCTGCGATCAGCAGGCCGTTCAAGATTCTCTTTCTCTCTGGTACGTATATTACGGACATTTCTCGCGAGCCAGCTTGATCACTGGGCGAAGGATGCTCGCTGCAACGAAGCTGGCTCGCTGACAGCGGTACACCGGGAAGCGGGAAGCTGGGGAGCGGATCTCCAGAAAGCAGGAAAATCGGTGCCTGGGCTCGATCCAGACATTGTTGAATGCCAGTTGGCCGAGCACAATCGTCTGTCGATGCGAGGAATTGACAGATCGTCGAGATTTAATGCAGGAGGCTGTGACACTCCGTACGGCATTAGAGGCGCAGTGCCTGGGCACGTGGCGATGTCTTAGTATCGGGCGCGCCATTAGAAGCGAGATAAATGTTGAAATCGTTGTCGTTGTTGTTATCAACTCACACGAGTGCAGCATCGTGTCTCACATAGGCATACTGAATTGGCCGGAGGTCATCCCGCATGCATTTTGGGGGCTCAAAGAAGTTTCGGTGTCGTGGTGCCTTCGTGTTCCAAGGCTTGCTTCGTGGCGGAGAGAATATCGAGGCTGATCTGAGCTTGCACTCGGAGCAACTCGGCAGGATCCGCAACGCACGCCGGTCCGGCGACAGCAAGACCGAAACGTGAAGATGCATAAAACATTCGATTGTGCTGCCTCCGAGGCCGTGACGGTGCGCCCACACAAGAGTCATTCAGCGGAACGAATGCAACAGTCGTGCGCAAGATGCGAGTACAGCTTTGACGGTGAGGATTGCAGCCAGGCTTGGCGCCGATATCGAAGTCACTCGCACAGCCATGGTCTAGCATGTCAAATCTTGTGCTTCCCGGAGATGACCAATCGTCAGGATGAGAAGACGTTCGCATGTTGCTCGTGACGCTCGAGATATCCTTGATCAGGCAGGCATTTGCGTGGCGTTTGGAAGTCGTGTGGTCGTGCACGAGGAGCACGCCACCGTGTATTCCGTCGAAAAACCTACCAGATGCTGGATCGAGGCAGCGCAGCTCGACAAGCCCGAGCTTCGCTTGAAAGTTCAAGCATTCTTGTTCGACTCGTCAGTCTGCTCCGCGGTTGTAACAAGGTGCATTGCAACGGGCAGCCGTGGTGGGCATGTAATGTCCGACATTATAGCAGTGGATTAATTTTTGGTTCCATTTGGTTCCAAGGGCAAGCGGACGAAGACTTTGAGCCGTGTTAACAACAATTAGAACTTTAGACGGTTCGCCGGCAGAATAACAATCATTTGACAGCAATGCTCGCCTGTCAGAACCTGCTCCGCCCTCAAAGTCCAGGGTCCACGGTGCTACACAGGAGATAAGGTCCCGGTGACCAGATGTGTGACATCTGTGATGGAGCATGCAGAAGCATTTCCACTGAAAAGCGGACGGATCTTGCTCTCGAGCCAGATCGCGAGTGCGTGTTCGGGACAGGTGAGTCGTGAACGTGTATGATTGGCTCCAATAATCTGCTTGCTTGCAGTGTCCATGAGGCGGCGCACGCTACGAGAGCACCGGAAGTGAAGAAGCTGTGCAAGTGTCAGCAATTGTTGTGTAATATCGTACAGCGTGAGCGACCAGCCGCTGCTCGTACGCCTCCGAATGGCAGGATGAGCTTTCGTTGCTGCAGGTTCGCGAGAGTGACTTTATCCCACTTCAGTCGTCCGTATTGTTGCACCCAAGACCTGTCGTCAGATACGAGCTGCAACATCTCTAAAGACCAGACATCCGGCAGCCGCCCTCAGACAGCGTGCTGCGAGGGTCTTACCCGCGTCAAGAGCAGTGTCCCTGCTCTCGTGCAGACCTGTCTTTCCGTGCGCATCGCTTCTCGAGTCGCTGTTGCGGCCGCACGGCTGCATGGCATTGTGTATCAGCTGACGCGTATACAGTATTGCAATGTCGTTGCGATGCTGGTGTGATGAAGAAAGGAAGCAGAACTCCCAGAAGGCACACGCCAAGAACGCCCCTGGTCCGAGCGCAGAAATTCCTCGCTTCTCGCAGAGGGAGGTAATCCGACAACATCTTGACTTGGAACACAGGGCGACGCAAAGTGATATGCTCTCACATGCGTCTTGAGCGGACTCTAGGCCTCTCAGACCTCAGGACAGGACGATGGCACGTTTCCGCAGGCGCGACGACTGACCATGCCCGCGAAGCGCGATACATGGCACGCCAGCACCGCGCTCAAGAAGAAGTGCCTTGCTTGCTTCCCAGGCTCTACTCCTTCAAAATCACTGCTCGCCGTTGTTCGGAGCATCTTCGCGCAGTCTTCGGACGTATTGCCATTGCCAACTGCGGGGACTCGAAAGAGGGGATCTGGGGAAGAGCTCTGGAGAGAGTTCAAAAAGGCTATCCAATCAGGCGACCATCGATTGGACCTACCACGGTCCGTACGTGAATGCCGCACGTCCGCGGGCTGGCTTCCCTCCGTTCTCCTGCTCCAGATGCAGCATCCAAGCCACTGAGGGGCAATTTGTGCGGTGCAGTTCGAGCGGGACGACGCAGGTATGTTTCCCGTGCGGCATGCCGGTTCGCGATCTGCAAACTGAGCTGGAAGTATTTTTACGTCAAGCCCAAGGTATGTCCTGGTTTTCCTCGCGATTCAAATTTATTCTCTTTCTCTACATTCGCATAACAAGTACACATGGAGCGACCATCCATAGCAGTGCTGGCGGCACTTGTCGTTGTTCTTTATGGGTTTGTTCGGCTTCTTTCCGTTGGAAGGCGTCCAAAAGACTACCCACCAGGTCCGCCGACGATCCCTGTACTGGGCAACATTCACCAGATGCCTACCAGAGATGCACATCTCCAATTTGAGAAATGGGCCCGCGAGTACGGTGACATCTACTCTCTCATGCTGGGAACCCAAACCATGATCGTCCTTTCCAGTGACGAAGCTGTCAAAGAGTTGCTAGATCGAAACAGCGGAAACTTCAGCAATCGTCTGGAGATGTATGTGGGCCAAGTCCTGTGTAGTGACAACCTTCGACTTCTTATGATGGTGGGAGAAGCCTCTTGACCTTTCCGTAGATCGCACGATGCTGACATGCTTTAGGGATATACACCCAAATGGCGAACTGTATGCATCCGCATTCCTCCTACCTGTTCGTGGTTCGGCTACTGATGCGATGCAGTTCCGCAAAATGATCCACCATCTTCTCAACGCTACCGTTGCGCCTCAATACGTGCCCTATCAGATTCTAGAGAACAAGCAGATGCTGAACGACCTTCTCGATACCCCCAACGACTTCTTGAAGCATATTCGACGATATTCGAATGCCCTGACCACCTCCATGGTCTTTGGATGGCGTACGCCTACCTACGAAGACGATGCCGTCAAGCAACTATTCAACGGATTCTCCGAGTTTGCAGATATAAACCAGACTGGCGTGGCAGCATTACTGGATGCATTTCCTCTGCTGAGGAAACTACCAGAGACTTTGCTACCCGTGCAGAAGAAGGCGAAAGAGTTGCACAAGGTCGAACGAGAACTCTACCTTCGTCATTGGCTCAGGGCGAAAAAGGAGATTAAGGAAGACACCATCAAGCATTGTTTCTGTGAGTATCGAACAGAAAGCTTCCAGTGACCATCGTCTAATATGTATCGACAGGTGTCGGTATGGCAGAAGCTCAGAAGAAAGAAGGATTCTCCGATGCTCAGGCTGCGTACATTTCCGGTACTCTCCTAGAAGCCGGCTCTGACACGACATCAAGCACTCTTTACGCCTTTGTTCAAGCTATGCTACTGTACCCTGAAGTTCAGCGGCATGCTCAGCAGCAACTTGATCAAGTCGTCGGTGAACACCGCCTTCCCACCCTGGATGACCAGGCCGAATTGCCATACATCAGGATGATCATGAAAGAAACACTGAGTGCGTTCCTACTCAAACATGCATATATACCTCCCAGACTAATGATCCTGACCTAGGATGGGCTCCAACCACAATCCTCGGCGCCGTACCCCACGCCACCACCGAAGCCGCCACTTACAAAGGCTACTACATCCCTGCCGGCGCCGGCGTCATGAACAACGTCTGGGCCATCCACAATGATCCCGCTCGCTCACCAAATCCTCACCTGTTCGACCCAAACCGCTTCAAAGATGACAAGCTCTCACTCTACGACTCCGCCTCCAACCCCGATCCATCTAAACGTGACTGCTTCACCTTCGGCGCTGGCAGACGCATCTGTCCGGGAATGCACGTTGCGGAACGAAGTCTATTCCTGGGGATGGCGAGGTTGCTGTGGGCGTTCAGTATCAAGCCTGCGCAGGATGCGAATGGGAATGAGATTGTGCCGCAGGGACAGAAGTTCACACAAGGATTTGTCTGCATGCCTGAGGAATATCCGGCGGATATCAAGCCTCGGTCAAGGGAAAGGGCGGATGTTGTGAGGACGGAATGGCAAATGGCTGAATCAGAGTCGTTGGATCATGAGACAAA
This sequence comes from Zymoseptoria pseudotritici STIR04_4.3.1, assembly GCA_000223685.2. Classification (NCBI taxonomy): domain Eukaryota; kingdom Fungi; phylum Ascomycota; class Dothideomycetes; order Mycosphaerellales; family Mycosphaerellaceae; genus Zymoseptoria; species Zymoseptoria pseudotritici. The sequence continues at coordinate 11,764 of AFIR01000381.1, forward strand.
GCAGTGGATTGCTTCGCCGATTTGAGGCGTGGGGGCAGGTCAATCGGTGTGGTATCGATTGTGTCATGTCCGCAGACAAGTAATCAGATGACCGGGCAGGACAGTCTAACACGGTGCGCTGGTCTATACATCCAGGCCGTCCTGCCAACGTGCCTGCACGCCTAGACAAGCTGATATGTCAACGTACATGTACGGCTGCCAAACACGGCATGCTAAGGTACATGAACGGCCATTCAACACGGCCCTTCAACGCATGCAGTCGAAGAGAGGTATGTGCATATTAGGCATCGAAGGTAAAAAGTACTGAGTTCTATCACGTCACTGCTAGGCCATAGTCCTGTCATGTCATCACTTCGTCGTCCTGTCAACCTACTCAGTCGCTACACCTCCAAGCTGCCATCAATTCGCCTCATCGTTGCACATCTAATGATGGTGCTTCTTCTTGTACTTCTTCGAATCATCCGAATCGGAAGAAGAAGAACTCGATGACGAACTCGAACCTGATCCCCGGCGAGACTTATGCGCCTTGTGCGGCTTTGAGTTCTTGGGCTGCTTCTTCTTCTTCTTCGCAGCATCTTCCAGCATTGAACCAGCCACAGCACCGCCGATGCCTCCAAGAATGCCGTGGTTCATCTTGTGGCCACCGTAGGCACCCGCCGCTCCGCCCGCTAGAGCTCCCATCAGACCACGATCAGCTTCTGCTGGACCTCCTGGATATTGGCCTGGGTACGGCCCTGGCGGTGGATCTCCGTAGGCGCGTGGGTGTTCGGGTGGACCTTGTTGGTAATGCTGTGGTGGCTGGTTGTATTGGCCGCCTGTTGGGCCGGGTGGATATTGATTGTATTGTGGACCTGGAGGAGGAGCATGGCCGCCATACTGGTGCTGTTGATCGTACTGGTTTTGCGGTGGGTATGATTGGTTGTGGCCACCTTGATAGTAATTGCCTGGTGGCGGCTGATTGGGATGCTGCTGGTATTGCTGATCATTCGAGCCGTAATAGCCTTGCGCAGAGCCTTGATATTGGCCGACATACTGCGGCTGCGGCTGCTGCTGATAGTTTGATTGATGCTGTGGTGGGTAGTTGCCTTGTGGAGGGCCGGAGCCGTATTGTTGGCCGCCGTAGCCGTAGGATCCTTCAGGCTGATAGCCACCTCCGCCGTAATTTGACATTTGAACTTGGGTTGTTGGTGAGGAAAAGTTTTGCGTAGGTGTCGATTGGATCAATGTTCGTGATTGTCGGAAGATTGGTGTATAATGTACGTAGATCTGATCAAGCTAGCAGTTGCTGCGGCCTTGTGATCGGAGCTGAAGTTCAGTCAGCACAGCCTCCTTGTGGCGCAGTCGAGAATGGAATGTGCGAGTACGAAACACGACGCCCTTTCGAAAACTTACCACAAACATCGACAATCCCTCCCGCTGATGACTTTGCTCAAGCACGTCTGTCTCTAGCATGTGTCAGAAAGCTGATGAGGCTATGAGGCGGCTAGAGGCAGCGAGCGGATACAAAGAGAGTGCTGGCGCGACAGCGACTTCTCTTTGTTGCCTGACCTACTGACGATGACACGAGCAGGTTGATTCCTTCTTTGACATGTCCAGAAATATTCAGACGAGGGATAGGGTCTCAAGCAAGGACGACACGAGATATCCATGGAGCGGCCAGAAGTTGACGACGGCATTCAGTAATGCTCCCAAATCCCTCGACTTGCGATCTCACCAACATGCCCGTCCGGATCCGCAAAATACACACTATACCCGCCTCGCGGCCACTCCTTTCTGCCTGTGATCGGCACTCCTTCACCTCTCAGATATGCCTCCCACTTCTCAGCGTCCTCTCTGCTCGGCACAGCTAGACAGAAATGTTGCCTCAGCTTGCCCTCGCCAGACTGGAATGCAGCCATCAAATCCTCAGTCGGACCATGCTTGGGAATGATCTGGCTCGGATCCTCTTCCAAGACGACATCGTTGGATGTCTGGCCGAGCTGAAAGAGCAGCAAAGTCGTCTGTCCGAGTGGGTAGACAGTGATGCGGTCCGTCGCGAGATCAGGTTTGAGACCGAGGAGGTCAGTGTAGAAGTTCTGGGCTGCGGCCATGGACTTGACGTATATGCATGTCTCCAGGACGTGTGAGATGGCGGTAGGTGGCGGCATTGAGGATGTATGGCGTGTAAGGAGACTGCGATGGGGTTTTGTTGATGGTCGTTGACAGCGAGCTAATCGGCGTGGTAGTGGAGTCAGTCTTAGCATCGAGCGTGATTGCTTCAAGAATGCAGTCATGGCGGATGTAGGGACTAACGATCGGGCAAAGTCCTTGCTCAGTCTCGCGTTGGCATATTGGAAGCACGCCTTGTGAGGTGACTACCGCTGTACATCAGCGGGGTCGAGCTGTCGAGAGACCCCTCCTCTTCAAAAAAGCTTTCGCCAGGACGCAAGGATGACCATGCCCATCAAGGTACTGCTAATGGCCTCCAAACAGCGAACCGTCAGAGCCACATGTCTTTGCGGAAACGGCAAGCACGACCTCACTCTTCCTAGCACCGACTTTCCTCTGCCACTGAGCATATGCCATTGCGCGTCATGTCGACACATGACCGGACAGCTATGTCTGACATTAGCTCGCCTTCCTTTGACATATGCGCCAGAATCGACCCTCCTGAGTCGCCTCCAGAAGTACGACTTCTCCGAGAACATATCCCATTACTTCTGCCCTTCTTGTGGCACCAAGATCCTGTGCCGGACCACAGATCGTGAAAATGGAACGAATCCTTGGATGATCGCTGTGGGTACTCTCGAAGAAGCCGATCTTTCCGTCTTTGAGGTCGCGAGACACATCTTCGTCGGCGATACCGTCGATGGCGGCTTCGCCGACCTCCTCACGAGTGTGAACGGCAACAACATTCCCCGCTATGTCATTCATCCAGGAAGTGAGCAATTGCCTCTCTACTGGACTCATTCCAACCGGCGTACCCAAGCCTTCGCCTCACCTGATGACAAACTCCACGGCTACTGCCACTGTCGCGGAGTACAGTTCTACATCTCACGTCCCTCTGCACGCTCAGCATGGGCCAAGATCGCTCACGAGACAGGCTCCTACCCAACCGGCCAACCACCCCCACTCCAGCACGAGACCTTCTGGCTCCGCGCCAACCGCACTAAGTTTCGCGCCGCCGTCTGTCCTTGCGACTCCTGCCGGCTCGCGGCCAACGGAAACGCATTCGCACAGTGGGCTTACATTCCCACTGTCAACGTGTCGCTGGATGCCGAGGGCAAAATTCCCATGCCAGATTCACTGAGCTGGGGTACGTTGAAGACTTGCCGGACATCGGAGCGAGCGTCGCAGCATTTCTGCGGGAGGTGCGGAGCGGTGGTGTTCTGGAACACCGATGCGAGGCCGCATTTGAAGGACTTTGGGGTGGGTCTGTTTGAAAGTGCTGATGGGGCGAGGTGCGAGGGTTGGTTTGAGTGGAGGACTAAGGAGATGAGGCATAGGGAGGATGGGCTGAGAAGGGCGAAGGAGTTGACGTTGGCGGTGGAGGAGGGTTTGAGAGAGTATGGACACCGTCTTCGGACGGCAGCAAAGCTTTGAACAGTGGCTTGCGCGTGCTCGATGGAGTTTGCTGGTAGGAACAGCCGTTGCCGGAACATTGTTCTATATCTGCGAGGCTGCGGTCTTCGCGATCAACAACAAGATGACCACGCTGCTCAATACCATGCTGTCGAGATGAGTTCAATCATTGCCGCAAAGATGCTTTTCCTCTTCGACAGAGTATGAGCCTCCCAGAGTCTAGACTTCTCTTGACAACCCGAGTTGCCCGTACGTGAAAGTCTCCATCGAGTAAAAGAGCACGCGAGCAGCACTCGGCGAATGGCAGCCCCAGAAAAGCCAATACCCGGCACGCGAAAAAGGTACAAGCACGGGCCGCCAAAAGTCTCAATTCTGGTCCGACTTCCTTTCCGGGGCATCCGATTCTCCAAAAATCTGGCAACTCCATCGAGCTCGTCGTCCGTCGGACATCGAGGAGGTTGTAGCACCATTGAATAAATCCCCGGGTTCTGCGGACTGTAGCGGAGTGTGAGGCCAGGATCGATGCGAACGTTCTCACCGCTGCCGACATCCAATGCACCGATGCGGCGGAGTTCGTACCAATTCGGGACGTCTAGCGAGTCGTGGATGAGGGGTTGCCACGCGCGGCAAAAAGTCCATCCTTTGACATCATCGATGATTTTTCTCGTGGCGTTCGTGCTCTTGCCGACGGCTGGTGCTCGCTTTCTCCAGATCGATCATCATACTGCGAAGTGTTATACATCGAACAGTGTATCGCCGTGCATGCAAAGAACTACTTCGCAGCCACAGCTCGACTGAACCAAACATTAGCTTTGCCAGCGCACGCCGGAAGGCGAGACTACTCACGTTTCGACCGGACTTTCACATCATCGTGGCCTCGGCCCCGTCGTACCTTGCAGACTGTCGCTAACAAACCTTGTGACACGAGACAACCTCGCGACACACTGCAGGTCCGGCCTCGTAAGCCATGCGAATGATGTGGTCATTGCCATCTTTCGGCGACCGTTCGGGGGATCGTCCTGTTCTGGGACGCAAGTCAGTGGAGGTGAGTCTAGTACAAAGGTCCGGTCAGTGCCTATTTCTCGTCTTCTTTGTCTCTCCTACCTCTGCTCCTCATACACAATCGCAACCATGAAGTCCATCGTCCTCGCCTCCGTGGCAACGCTCATCGCGAGCACCCACGCCTTCTCCGAGCATGCTCTTCTCGCACTCAAAGCACGGCCCAGCGAGATGGGCATGGACATCCTCCCTCCCAGCGAAGACCCGTGGTACACCGCACCCGCCAACTACGAGCTCGCGGCTCCGGGCACGATTCTGCGCATCCGTCCTGCGGGAGGAAACTTGACAATGGTGCAGAGTAACTCGTCCGCGGCATACAACATCCTCTACCGCACGACGAACAGCCGGTATAAGCCCACCTGGGCGGTGACAACGCTTTTCGTTCCAGAGAATGTCACATACGGCTCGAGCGACAAGCTGCTGTCGTATCAGATCCCGTACGACTCGGCAGATGTCAATGCCAGTCCTTCGTACGCTTTGTACTCGGCTGGATTTGGAGACATCTCCTCTGCGTTGGGCAGGGGTTGGTTCGTTTCAGTGCCGGATTATGAGGGACCTCTGGCTTCGTTCACAGCGGGTGTGATGTCTGGGCATGCTACGCTGGATTCTGTGCGCGCTGTGCTGGCGTCGGGATTCGGTTTGGCGCCGAACGGGACTCGCTATGCCATGTGGGGATACTCTGGTGGGGCGCTGGCGAGCGAGTGGGCGGCGGAGTTGCAGGTGCAGTATGCCAGCGAGCTCGAGTTCGCGGGCGCGGCATTGGGTGGATTGACGCCGAATGTGACGAGCGTGTTGCAGGCGACTCGTGGAACTGTAAGTCCGGCTCATAAAAGATCAGCGATGCGATTCGAGAACTAATGTACTGACCAACCTCGCCGCAGATTTACTCCGGCCTCAACCCATCCGGAATCCTCGGTCTCGCGAGCCAATGGCCCGAGCTGATGACCTTCCTCAACCAGAGCCTCAAAACCGACGGCGAATTCAACGCAACCGGCTTCTACGCCGCGAAGAACTACACACTCACCGAAGCCATCACGACTTTTGCCAACCAGGACATCACGGACTACTTCGACAGCAGCGTGGACATCAACAACAATCCCGTCTCGGCGAAAGTCATTCAGAGTGATGGGATCATGGGATATCACGGCGTCCCGCTGATGCCCGTGTTTGCGTACAAGGCCATCATGGATGATGTCTCATACGTCAACGATACTGATGCGTTGGTCGAGAAGTATTGCGGAATCGGTGCGACTATCCGGTATGATCGGAATACTGTTGGCAGCCACTCGTCGGAGTCCACGAATGGTGCTCCCAGAGCGCTTGAGTTCTTGGAGCAGATTTTGTCCGGGCAGTACAACGAGACGGGATGCCAGATTATGAATGTGACTGTTCAGGTGAACAGCACTTCGACGGCGTGAGCGGCCATTGGGAGACGATGTTAGTAATGATCATGTAGTGATGAGTAAATGAAGAGCGCTGTCCCATCGATCCCAAGATTCCGGTTCGAGTGAAAGGTGAAGTCGTTCGGTCGCTCCAATCTTCACGCAGGGGAGGCATCCATCGGATTCTCCTAAGGCTTATTGTCGCCTCTATCAGGACGACGCGCTGCCCTTGCCTTCATCTTGCGCGGTGCATGTCGTAGTGATGAAGTGCGGAAGTGAGTTGAAACGCTGTGCTGGTCTCGTGCGTCGGCGTAGTTGATGGAAATGTCGGTGTCGGTAACGAACATGAGGAGAAGCAGAAAAAGAATGAAAAGGAGAGAAAGTCAATGCCAACAAGGTCCATCCCAGCACACGCGTTGTGCAACACACGGATCAGGAAAGCGCCAAGACATATCCGACTTTTGACGGGAATTGGCAGGTACGAATGCGAGCGATTTCGAGAGCGCATTGCAGTAATTGGACAGTGGATGCAAGATTATGGCCTGGAGACTCAAAGGTTGAGATCATTTCGCGTGACTCGTCTGATCGCATAGACGTGTTGTCGGAGCTGGTGACTTCACATTACGGAGAAGGGCAAAGCGGTGCCTAGATGTCAAATAATACCGTACCTACATTCATGCAGCCAACCGAAGCCAGAAACGAGATCTTCCGGTGCTCGTATCGAGAAGACAATGCGGCTTATGATCAGCCAACGCACTGAGTCATGATGGCCAGCCTGATCTCTTGGAAACTGCTTATAATCAAGTTCCCGCGCCCTCCTCGGTTTTGACTGATCATGGTTTCCATTTTCTCGTCTTTTCGTGGGACAAATCTTTACATACAGCGCGAAGGTTAGAGATGTCAAGCAACGGACCACAAAGCCCAGACCACTCCACCTCACCGCAGGCCGACGTTCGCAGAGAGCCGCCGTTCTGCATCTATATGTACAGTCGCCCATGCCACACACCCGCACGCCGTCCGGAAAGCGAATAATCCAAAGGACCTACTGGCCGAGATCCACCCATACCATTATACGCCTGGAAAGAGACGAGGTACCCAACTCAACCATGTGTGCATGGCTGAGACGAGTGATGGACTCCTCTCTGCTTCCACCAAAAAAAAAAAAAACAAGATGCTGCTCCAAATGCTCTGTGTCTATCTTCTTCTCCCCAGTTCTTCCATGATTCAATCTCTGAGTCCAAGGCGGTCGAGGAGCAGGTTGATCTTTGTTGAGGAGGGTACTGTTCGAATGCTCGGTAGTTTGACTGGTCGCGGCGGGCTTGCCGGTCTAGGAATAAAATGAATAACGCCGCGGGAGAGAAGCATGGAGCCCTTGCCAGTCCCGAAAATGCTCGTGAGCAGGACGCCAGAACGCAGCTGAACGCCGCAGCAGCGCAGCGTGACGCTCCCATTGGAGACTGCCAACGGCATGCGCAAGCGCCGCAAGACGATGCGATGCGATGCAATGTGGTGCTTGTATCCCATCTAACCCACCGCAGGTGCATCATTGCCGCCATCACCCTCGGCAACTGCCTTCAGCGCTGCTCTGGCTGCCTCTTCCTCCTGCTTTCTACGATCCTCCTGTTGTTTCCTTTCCTCTTCCTTGACTTGCTGCTCTTTGATGGCGATCTGCTTTATCTTCTGATCTTGCGGAAGGGCGTTGAACGCGGCGGTGTCCTCGTCCCATTGCTTGACGCACTCGGCGACCCAATTGCACTTCTCGACTTCGCCGTAAATCGGGTGGTTGAATCGTGGATGGGTGGTCGGCCAGCCGGACGCGTGGTAGTGGTGCTTGACAAGAGCCTGCTTGGCGTCGTGGGTGCCAGAGTCAGAGTGGCCCTGTCCGGCGGCGAAGGCTTCGACGGTGAGCACGAGCACGCGGCCGACTACGATCGACTCCTGCATGCTGTGGAAGATGTCCCAGCTCATGGGCTTGCCGGTGCGCTTGGTGATGTCCTTGAGGATGGCCTCGGTGAACGCTGAAGGTCCGGTACCGCTGATAACTTGGTCGAAGTCCAGCTTGATCTCCGAGATTCTACACCTTTGCTGCTTGGCGACCGTGTGCAGCCACTTCATGATGTTCTCGATGAGCGTGAGCATCACCGGGAGTTGCGGCTTGCACATGAATGTCCACTGGCAGAATGACTTGCACTTTGAGCCCAACACCGGATGGTCAGAGAACTCCGGTTGGTCAATCTCAATGCCCACGACCATGTCAATGTCCGTCTCCTCCCATCTCTTGGGAATGAAGTTCTTGACGGGCTTGAGAGCCTCCACGTCAATGTCGGTGTACAGACCACCCTCCACATACATGATCATGTAGCGCAACAGATCAGCTTTGATGATGCGAGCAGTCAATTCGCGGTAGACGTAGACAATGTCGGGTCGGTTGAAGCCCTCTGGGCCGAAATGGGTCTCCACGTATGCGAGATCGTTCTCATCGGTGAGCACCTCGTAGCGGAAGTCGGGATTCTTGATGATCCATGTGCGGGCAGTGTTATGATCGCGCTCCTCGAACATCATAGGATCGACCTTCCATGTTTGCCAGATTTTCCGCGGGAAATGTGTGGGTTTGGGTCCCGAGAAGATGGCCAGACTTGTGCTTGGGCCGGAGCCCGTCATAAAATAGAGGAAAAGCAAGAGAGCGATGCATGCTGGCAGTAATCGCTGCAGCTGCTTCGGGACGCCCATGGGTACAGAGTTGAAGAGGTCCTGAGGGCCCTTGATGTTAGGACCGCCGCCCAATTTCATGTCTGCACTCTCGCCGCGGGAGTGACCCCGATTTCTCACGCGCGGCGTGACTGAAATTTTGGTGGACAGATTGACGGCCGCGACGCGCGGGACAGCGAGTGGCGGAAGAGTTTGGCGGTGCTGACGGAGGCTCGGAGGAGGCCGAGTAGGGATCTTGCGCGGCGGTGGTGCTAGAGGAAGCGTGTACTGTCGGAGAGCAGGGGATCAAAATTGCCGCAAGGAGATGTTGCACGACACACGCGCATAAGAAGAAGAATGAAGCGTCATGCGCGGGCAGCAGTGCCAAGAAGCAGAAGCGAAAGTCGTCGTCGTCGTCGTCGTCGTCGAGGTCGTCGTCGGTGGGCGTATCCCTAGGGATGTAAGTGCGAGGAATGGTATGGACGAAGATGTACAGTAGTCGAGGAAGAAGAGATGAATAATCTGGGCAGGAGCGTGAAAGATTCCACCAGACAAGACCGACTGGAAATCACCCTGGGTCGCCTTGTGCTTGTGTCCCAACCGGCCGCCAGAACACATGAAAATAGGGTATGCTCCCGCTGCTGGTCCCAAAGCTAAAATCAACGGCCGAGGCTTGCCACTCGCCAATCCACGTCCGCCGTTCGGACGCCGCCCCGCAGTACGAAGTTACATCCCGTCTGTGGGATCGAAGCAAATACCGGGATCCTCCAGCTGTCATCATATGGTCGGACTCAATGTCGCCCCTTTCCGTGGTCATGCGGTGTAGAAGCAGTAACGCGATCATCCTTGTTCGCGGCGAAATCAACCATATCATACTCGGGACTGCCTGCCGACCAGAGGGGAGACGACCACGGCGAGGTTGTTGTACGGTAGAGAACGCGACTATCGCAAGGTTTACGAGCTCCTCCTACTATTACAACCAACCAGACTCGGTGTGAAAGACTGTGCAAGCTTGGCGACGATACGTTTTGCTACATGTCCTCAACCATCCGCTAGGCCCAGGGTTAAGAAATGACCGGTATGAAAATCACATCGACATCCTTCACGATCGGACAGCAGACCATGGAAGAGTTCGTCAACGGTCCGAATACTGCGACTCCTTCGATCCACCACGACGTCTTTGTTCTCTTCCTTCCATGCTTCAGATGATAGTTCTAGGCAGTCCTCGCTCCTCCTCGCCGTACGCCGTGAGCAGTTGGCGTTGCATGCATAGCCAATTTCATACGTTGGAGGCCTCCCTTGTAATCTGCACTCATGCCAGCCCGTTGCCCACCAACAATCTAGTTCTGGTCCAGGAGATAGTCCCGGTTCCGCCCACATCAAATTAGGAAAAGTGTCTCCGCTCTCAATTTCACGACGACTGCCAGCCGAGAGTGCGGGGTGTATATTTTCTACAGGGTTTGGCGCCTCAGCTTCTCTCCATTCGTCGCCTCGCCCGCAGGCACAGCAAAGGTGGCCGAATCGGTGGTTTCGTACAAATGCGAACGAGCGAGCTGCAGGAACGAGATGTCTCGTATCACTGTACATATATCCATCCGCGGACCGAGGGTCGCGTATACAGGTGACTGTCGTGTGAGTCTGGCGTTAGACCTTACCAGCGTCTTCATTGACAGCGCAATGCCTCATTCCGGGGAGAATCTTCGTAAGGTATCGTCCACGGTCACACTGCCATCGCTATCTGGAAAGATCCATCAATCGCGAGACTTCTCACTGGCACATGCCAAAATTCGAGTCCAACGGCAGACCCGAGCCGCCGCGGTAAGACCCCTTGCTCCAGGATTTCGCCAAGAAATAAGGTAGCCCTTCAAGCTTGCATCAGCAGTCGTTGGAGAAGCCGACATCTTGACTGACGGCTCGGTGTCTTCGATCACGATTCACAAGTCATGTCCACCTAGGATCGAACAGAGTTGGTCCTGCTCGTCGACCACTCCGCACCCCCGATGTCGCGAATGTCGCCAACAATGAAAGAGCACGATGCGAGGGACAGAGCGAATGGCGCACTGGAGAATGGCGAGATGAATGGAGGAATCGGGTTACGACTCCTGGCACAGCCCGAAGACGATTACCGGGACAGGCCCTCGTCCTCATATAGCAGCGGCAGTCTGCTTCGAACGTTCTCTGGCGCACTGGGAAAGATGAGGCCAAACTTCGGTCTCAAGAGCTCCAAGGCGGCCGGCACAAAACTTCGGCGGACGGCGTACCTGGACGGTCTCAGAGGCTTCGCTGCGTTTCTGGTCTACATCCATCATCATCAGCTTTGGGCTCACGCGGGAATCGGCGAGATACTCTTGGAGAATGCGTGGGGTTTCGAGGGGAGCTACTCCTTGGTGCAGCTTCCAGGAATCAAAATATTATTCGCCGGTGGTCATTTGGCAGTCGCGACTTTCTTCGTGCTATCCGGCTACGTGCTATCGACCAAACCCTTGACTTTGATTCAATCTGGGGAGCTTCCCAAGATGGCAGAGAATGTGACATCTGCACTTTTCAGACGATGGATGCGGCTGTGGTTTCCAATTCTCCCTGTCACATTCGCAATGGCCCTCGTTCCCCACGTGCTCGGCATGGTGCTCGACTTCAAGGCACAACCCACTCTCGCGGAGGAGCTATGGAAGTGGTATACCAACATGAAAAACTTCACCTACATCTTCAACAATGACCAAATGGTGGACTACCAACCGCACATCTGGTCCATTCCGGTTGAGTTCAGGGGATCGATTGTTGTGTACACTACCTGCCTGGCGTTCTCCCGCTGCACAAGGAACGCTCGGCTATGGTGCGAGGTCGGCCTCATGTTCTATCTCATGTACATTGTCGACGGCGGCCACATGGCCATGTTCGTCATGGGCATATTCCAGGCCGATCTTGATCTCCTCGCAGTTTCCAACAACCTTCCAACCTGGATATCCAATCTTTCTCCTCACAAAGTCACTCTATCATGGGTTGCCTTCATCGCAGCCGCATACCTCGGCGGTGTACCTCCCAGCACCCGCGAGATCAGCCACCTCCAGGCATCTCCTGGGTGGTACTACCTCTCCTTCCTCAAACCGCAAGCCTTTTTCGACTTCAAATGGTTCTACCTCTTCTGGGCAGCATCATTCCTCGTCTTCTCGGCCGGTCGACTTCCATGGCTCAAGCGCTTCTTCGAAACCAACATCTGCCTCTACCTCGGCCGCATCTCCTTCATGCTCTATCTCTTCCACGGCCCAATTTTATGGACGCTCGGCAACCGCCTGTACGCAGCCGTGGGATGGGTCCAGGAGAAGCAAATGCTCCAGTGTCCTACATGGACCAATGCTTTCCCGATCACCAAGTGGGGACCCGCGTTCGGCCTAGAGATCGCTTGGATCTTGCCGCATGTAATCCTGCTGCCTTTGACCCTGTGGGTGGCCGAGCTGGGCACCACGTTCATAGACGACCCGGCTATCAAGCTGGCGGCGTGGTTGTATAAGCAGACGGGTTCGTTGGCGGGCGGTGCGAATGCGTTACCAGAGCGCAGGCCTCCGGGACCGCCTTGAACGACAGGACTCACTGGAGGACATGACACAGATTAGCATTCGTAGGATTGTACATTCATCAACTTGTCCGGCTGGGAAGCAGCACGGAGCTCTGTCACGATATGACTGCTTGTCTTCCTCGGCCCGCCATTCGATCTATGCGACCTCTCCGTGTAAGACTTCTGGACATGGAAATGGGATTCGTCGTCTCTCCGAGGCCGCATGATTGACGTTAAGCGTGACTCCTCATCATCTTCCAAATCTATGGTAAGACTTGTGCAGGTGCAGGTCCTGTTTGACCACGTCTACGAGCAGTGTGACGACAACGACGACGACCAGGAATACGACCAGTCTGCGTCCGCTGCCGCAAATTTTTTGCCTATCGATACCATGACTATTCATTCTGCTGTATCGCGTCTGGCCATTCCCATATCTAATCACCATCAGCGCAACCTACTTGCAGCACGCATCGCCATTAGTTCCATTCGTCTCATGGCCATTCACACCGTTCCCATTGACCACCAACTTGCTCTCCAAATTCCGATTGCTCGGAACATCAATCGATGGATTCGCCGTAAAGAAGTCTGCCGGCCGCAACTGGATCTGATGAATCTCCACCGGCATCACAGGCCAATCCTCGACTCTTGGATTATGTGTCAAACCGAACACCGACCACACCACAATGTCCTCGTTCTGTACATTGTCGCCCCTCTCCACAGCGTCTGCAACACCACCGACCTCTCGTTTACTCTGCAGAGTGTAGCGACCACCAGCGAAGAGCTCGTCATCGACGTGCTTCGTGACCCAGACGTGGTGCTGAGCGAACAGCGCGCGCTGCGCTTGGACGGACTCCGGGTCTGCTAGCAGAAGCTGGGTGGCTGGAGGAATGAATTTGAAGCCGACTGGCTTTCCGCTGATGGGATTGAGCTTTGATTCGTTCACGATTTTGAACACGCGGTTGTTCATGGGCTGGGCGTCGGCCCAGCTGGCTTTTGTGAATGGCGTGCGCTTGACTTCGTAGTAGTTTCCGCGGGGGTTGGTTTCTGGGTTCATTGGTACTGGGAGGGATTCTTCCTGGATTACTGTATTGGCATGACCGTCGACAGCAGGGTCGATTCGTACAGCAAATATGTGTTGGTGGTTTTGTGCCAGAACTCCTGGACCGACGACGTTGCCGTATTCGCTGACCTTTCCAGGATCGATGTTGACGCAGGAGACTATGCCGGTCGCACGAGTCTCAATGTCGATACCGGCGCTCTGGTTGAACTTGTACGCGAAAATGTACTCGTAGTTCGCCAGCGTGATGATGAATTGCACAACGAGCTCCCGGTTGCGGGTTACAACAGCGCGACCAGTGCGCCAATTCGTGTGCTTCCAGCCGATGCCATTGTCTTGCTCGTGTAGACAGATCACATTCTTCTGCGGCCAGACCTGCGAGTCGCCGGTGATGCCAACTCCATCGAAGTAATGTATCGTCCCGAGGCAGTCGCAACCCAGCGACAGGTTGTTCGCACAATTGCCGGCTCCGCCATCGCCAAAGTCGAAGGCTTGTTTGCGGTGAAATGGTGCTCGTGCATCAGCGTACGGGACTGACATCTCGCTGATGGCTAGTCGATGGAGGATAGATCTTCCGTCATACCAGACGTCATGAATCACAGCTCCCTCACGTGGATTGAAAGAGACCCGGAACCGCCACTTCTGCCACTCCACCAAGGAGTCGTCGGTCACGATGAAGGATGCACCATCAGGCTGAACGACGTTCAAGGTCTTCAGGTCTGTTCGCACTCCATTGGGAAGAAGCTCAGGCACATACTCAGCCGCGGAGCAGTGATCCAGAATTTTCTTGCTGTGTGTCTTGCCAGTCATCGAGTCTCCTTTGCCTCCGGTGGCCAGTCTATCTATTCGGATGATCTTTCGTGTGTTGACGTCCATTACTGGGATCAAAGGTAGAGGATAAGCGTAGAAGTTCGAGTCTGGATTCTTGTTGCTGAGATCCTGGGCGAATATGAGGCCTTGGAAGGTCCTCAGGTTGTCCTTGTCATCGACCTCTGGTCCACCATACGGCCATGGTTCAACGACGATCTCAAAGTTGGACGGAATGTCGAATTCCTTCATTGCTTCGGCGAACTCTGGAGAGGCCTTCACCGTCTCAACAAGAACATCGAATTCAGCACTTCATCGGGTCAGCTGAAGCTCCTGAGCTCTGGCAGTGCAGTTCTTACAGCTTGAGTGGCGCATGATGCTCCTTGCCGATAACCTCGTGCTTGACCCGGGACTTCTTCTCGACATCGACGACCGACTCGTGGAAGTACGGGATCTTGTCGGAGCCGATGACATCGTAGCTCACAGCGGCGAGGCGTGACGGGCGTGGTGAAGCATCTGTGAGGCTCCCGGAATGCTCGAGATCCAAGAACTTCACCAATTCTTTCTTGCGTGGTTCTTGGAGAGCAATCTCCCTGATCATGACCAGCTCGCCATCATGTTCTTGAAGGACAATGTCCTTGGCCAGCTGCACTTCTTGTACAGAAAGACTCTTGAGTGGATGAGGAGGCATACTGGGGGAAAGGTGTTCTGCTTCGGATTGGGTAAAGAGATGAGATGTATAGGAAAGGAGACTGAAACACTTGCAGCAGAGGCGACGCCCGATATTTATATTTGACTGCAAGCTGGGCCGAGTCCAGTTACGTACAGAGAGCGAGCTTCAGATTGGCATGAACCCAGTCGAGATAGGCAGGAGTATGCATGGTGCCCAGATGGAGAACTCGGTTCGTGGTGCGGAGTCGCGTGTACCTTCCCGAATAGGTAGAGCCATGATCTAGATCGGCTAGCCTCGAGCTTAGCGTCGATCTGCCAGTCCGAGAGGTAACGGGCACTCGCGACCACTTCACCCTGTCAAACATCGATGTCGTCCTTCAAGATATAGCATCTCACGCGGGAAACAGTAAAGTGCTTGCAGTAGCAATTGCATGAGTTCCAATCGAAGTACAAGTTCGAAACCAGACAACAAATACAGCAGAACATCAACCGACATCTCAGTTTCAGGTCTGGAGAGTATCGAGTCCCTCAGACTTCATATCAATCATCTTGAGCTCATACCTTGACAGTCTCGAACCCCTTCCAACCGGAGAGGTAGCCACGGATCTGTGACAGAGATCGGTCAGCTACACTTCTCAAAGCGCATTAATTCTTGCGTACCTCTGGACCATAGGCATTGACTCCTCCTGAGTAGCAAGTCATCTCGAAAGCCTTGCCCGGGACAGAGCCGCCCATATATGTCGAGCGAGTAGTCGGGAACAGCGACGGAGCAGCTAAGTCGTTGATGCGCTTCTTCCACTCGTCGCTGGCTTCCTTGGTGGGGTTGACGTATTTCAGTCCCTGACGTTCAATCTGCTTAATCGCGTCCCTGATCCAACGAACTTGAATCTCCACCGTCGATGGCCCATTAGAGAGCAGAGTCGGTCCGTGAGGCCTGCACAGCGGAGCGATCACGGGTCAGCGATGTGAAGTGCCTATGGCAGAACGGTACGTACCCATAAATATGGAACAGATTTGGATAGCCGGAGATGGTGGTTCCCAGGAACGTGTTCGCCGCCGCTCTGCAGGAGATGTCAATATAGACCCTGCTACTCGTTGGCATAGATGCAGGACTCACTTCCATTCATCCTTGAGGTATGTTCCATGAATCGATTTCAAGCCCATGTTCGTCATGCCACCGGTGACCTGGTTCACATTCTTAGCATCGACGGTTCAATAACCTGGGCTGCGATCAAGACTTACCACATCGAATCCAGTTGCCAAAGCAATGATGTCAAACTCTCGTTCCTCCCCGTTAGCAATGATGCCCTTCTCGGTAAATCGTTCAATCGGTGTTCCATTCTCCTCATTGATGTTCACAATGGTGATATTGTCCTGGTCCAACACCTCGTAGTAGTTCTGCTCGAGACATGGGCGCTTCACGCCGAACGGGTGCGGAGGCTCCTCCGGAAAGAGCACCTTCTTCTTTTCCTCATTCTTGACACGCTTCGACTGCTGCTTGCGCCAGTAATTATAGCTCTCACGGTTGCTCTTCTGGTCGAACAGATAGTCTTTGTATCCGCCAAGCCACAAGGCGAAGCCAGCTTGTTCCCAGAGTTTGTCGAAGTGAGCCTCGCGCTCTTCCTCGTTGTCGTCGAAGGTGTTGCGTTCGCAGAGATCGTAGTGGAAGCCGGCGAAGCAACGCTCACGCATTTCATGGATCGTCGGATAGAGCGGCTTCATTGCGTCTTGCTCTTCTTTTGAGAGAGGCCTCTTGCCCATTGGGAGCGCTAGATTCGGGGTTCGTTGGTATACGGTGAGCGAACTGACCTCTGGGCCCATCTCTTGGATGCATTGAACGCCCGAGGCACCTAAGGAATGGTGTCAGTAAAAGTTCTTGGCATGTTCGATGAGATGAAAACACACCAGTGCCGATGACAGCTACCTTCTTGCCCTGAGTGGATGTCAGCACGGTGGTCAAAAGCGTATCGTACGTCCTGCAGCTTGCCTTGTAGTCGACGCCCTCGGCGGGCCAGAAAGAGGTGTGATGAATCGTGCCCTTGAACGAGTCAAGGCCAGGTACATCAGGAATGTCTGTGAGATGGACAGTCAGTCAACAATCAACATGAGATCTGCATTGCAATACTCACATCTCTTCGCCGCGAACCCGGCAGCAACAATGAGGAATCGAGCTTTCGCAGTCCGTCCATCCTGTGTCTTGACGGTCCACTTGCCTTCGTCTTTGTCGAACTCTGCGCCGATGACCACCGTCTCGAATGCACAATCTTTGCTCAGACCAAGAACTTTGTCGGCGTGGTCGAAGTAGCGTTGAAGTTCGTCCCATCCTGGGTAGTTTGTCGTCCAGTAGAAGTCCTTGTACACTTCTGGAATGGCCAGCTCATAGATTGGGACGGGGCTGAGAAAGTTAGTCACTGGTGGCAGATGTGCTTGATCCGAGCTTCATGTTACCTGTCGACCCTGGCACCTGGGTATACATTCTACGGTCGTTAGCAGAGGACATCGAACAAGGCAGCATTGTACATACCCATCGCCATGTTCCTCCGAAGCCCTGTCCAGCGTCGTAGAGGACAGTCTTGAAGCCTTGCTTCCTGCACTCGTGCAGCGAATAGGCACCTCCAAAGCCAGCTCCAATGATGAGGACGTCTAAATCAAGGTTGTCTGCATAGGGACCTGTGGTATCACGTCTCTTACCATACTGATGGAGATCAGTCTTCAAGATCCGCTCGGGCTTTGGATCACCGACGCTGCCCATGTTGATGTGTCTTTGAGATAGTATTCGTGAACCGTTATGACAGAGTAGATTGTGTAAAAGGTGAGGGATATGCGAAACACACTTTACCTTGCCATGGGACTTCTGAGCTATTAGAGCACTTCTGGAGAGTCGGCTTTCCGTTCATCCGCATGTCGTCCAGTACATTCTGGCGCCATGCCCGAGACCTTGTCACGTCGTACGCGAGTCTAGCTGACTGGGACCCCTCCCTGAAGTTGGAGACTGCGGGGGAGGAGGCTGAGGTATATGTACGTACCAAAGTACATATGCATGTTGTAATACAGGATTCAGAACCGCCACGACAGGCGTCCAAAGTGCAGGCATATTCTGGAGTTGAATCATCCGTGGTCGCTTGTGCAGTCGAAACATCGAAATCCCGAATCTTGCATTCGATGACCGTTGTGTTTGCGCTATACGATGGTCGCGACCGATCGATTCAATCATCCTCCGGAGATCTGGAGGATGGGTACTCGCGAAGACGACTTTCGAGGAGGGGAGCTCAGGGATGGGGTCGAGCTGGAACCAGGAACCAGCTGTGCACGCAAACCACGTTCGTCACCTCCAGACAGGATGGTGGAAGGCGGTCGATGAAGTGAAGTCCTTTTTTACATCACTAGCGTGAAGACAACGTACGAGAGACTCCACCTGGTCAGAGACTGTGAATGTATCAGATCGAGAGCCAGAGTTTGCATTATCGAGGCCAAGCGGCACCCACATCGGAGTACCCAACCATGACCAGGCTGCATCAAAGGACGTGTTGCTCTGCTGCCGTTCTGACGTCGCAGTCGCCGTGGCACAGTCAGCAAGCCGCAAGTTCATCTCAAGGACTCACGTCTCGCTGCAACTTGAAGACCTTCATGCCGTTATCATCCTCCTCCAAGCCGATGGACTCAAGCTTGCTCCAGACATTCGGGTACGACTCCTTAGCCCATTCCTCAACTTCCTTCTGCTTGTTCTGTCCCGGCGCACCGTTGTACATGCTGCCAATTAGGAACGCATCGATCTCAGCCTCATTGTCTTTCTCCGCCTTCTCTATCGTGTCGATGGCCGTCGCAATGTCACCGTTGCCCACCAAAGCTCCCGCATAGCTGGCCCACATACTCTGATCGAGATCGATCTTCATTCGTCGCAGCTTCGCCCAAATGTCCTTGGCTTTGATGTCACCGAATGGAGACCGCTCACACGCACGCAGCGCTATGTGAATGCTGTTGTAGCTCGGGCCTTCCTTGCTGGCGACGATGTCGTCCCATTGAGACAGGCCCCGACGCGGCTGGCCACATCCACTGTAGCCAATGATGAGGGCATTCCGCAGATAGGTCGTCGGGTCGATATTGTAATCCAGCTTGAGCTGGTTGTGGATGACCTCAAGGCTGTCGAGATCTTTGATCTTGGCTGCATTCAGGAACGCGGAAACATAGGTGTCCGTGTTTGGGTACGTGTCGCTTCGTGAGTGGGCACGCATAGCGTTGAAGATATTGACAGCCATGTCTGGTCGCCCGCGGCGGAAGAACTCTTCCATCAATTGTGTCCTTTGCGGCCGAGGAGTCTCGTCGAAGATATTGCGAAGAATGCAGTACGCATCCCAGGCTCGAGGCGTTCTGGTCGCTGGGTCCGTACAGTATCCTACGATGCTGTTCCGAATGCTCTCCCGTTCAGTCGAGGAGAAATGGAAGGAGTGCGTATTAAGAAGGTCGATAACATCGTGGAGCTCGTCGCGGCTGAGGTGGAGAAGCGCAAGCCTTGAGACCGTTTCCGCCTCGAACCGCACCTGTCGGTCCGAGAGATCGGCCGCTACGTTCATTATCGTGTCAAAGTCGTGCCTCTGCGATTGGCACAACGCAATGATCAGCTTGTTCACAGTCGGTCCATCCTTCTCTGAAGAATCGCCTGCTGCTTGCAGATTCTTGTAGGCCACAAGAGCACCGTCAACATCGTTGACCTTGAGTCGATACTGCATTTGCAGCACATATGTCCAAGCATCGGGCTCGATGCCTCTGGCCTTCCCCAAGGCGATGAAGCGCTCGGCCAAGTAAGGGTCATTCCTCGACACAGCGTAATTCACCAGCCCGTTGATAGTTTGGATGTCTGGCAGTCTCCATTCATCGCGATTGGCCTTGCTCTTGTTGGAAGCCTCCATAACGTCCAGCATCCGGTTGATTTCGTCCGCACCTTTTCCAGTCCCGGCTGCCCACACGAATACAGTATCCCAGACTTGCTTCGGGGGATCGTTGCCCAAGCTTCGCCGCACGATCTTGTGGCCCAGCTCTAACTCGCCATGTGCTAGACACCACTGCAGCACCTCACTCAGCCGAAACGGACCACTTGCCTCGGAACTGGGCGCCCCCGAGGTTCCTGCTTCGTCTGCCTGACCGGCCTCAAGGAACCACTTCTCTATTGCACCTGCATCGCTTCCATGCAAGGAATACACTAGCATGGCTCTGGCCACATAGCCATTCCCGGCCCAGCCACGGTCTCGCAGCAACCTCAGAGTGCTCTTTATTCCGTCTCCGTCATTGGCTGCAGCGCAACCGTAAAGTATATAATTCCAGAGCTGTCGATACGTATCCCGTGCACCCGAAGGATCGGACGCAGCAGCATTCCCCACTTCTGCTTGTGCAACGTCGTCAATCTCCCTGCCATTGCTACGGTGATCGCTGTCGCCTGGAAGTTCCTCATACTCGAGGACGAGTTCACGAGCTTCGCTGAAACGCCCTGTTCGACTCAAGATTTTACAGCATATCTTCAGCGCTTCGAGCACCGTTTTGTCGTTAACATATTCGACCTCCTTCGCATCGACGTAAATCGCTTTGGCGAGGTCGGCATGGAAGCTCGTGTGCGGCGGATGCGGACGACGAAGCACTGGCACTGCCGAGCGGACGATGGAGACGAAAGCGGATCGCCCGTCGGGTTCAAGAGCTTGTCCAGTCCGCATGCAATACCGCAGACACTGCAGCACCAGCTCCGCGTGTATATCCTCGATTCCTGCCTTGGTATTTTCCTTTATAAAAGCAAAGAACTTTCGGACCGCAGCTAATACGTGCTGGGGGTGAGGAAGACGAGCGTTCATCCTTTCAAGCTTCGCGAACTGCATCATGTCCTCCACGCCTGGTGCGATATCTGCATCCTTGCTCTCTTTCTGCTTCTTCCGGAACATGCTGAAGTTGAAAAAGGTTCGCCGTTGGGGATGCGGTGCCGATTGGGCTCCATGGCCCGGCGTAGAGGTGCCCAGCCATGCATGATGTATTCTAGCCCTCGAATGGAGTTGTCGCCGTAAGCATCCGCGATAGACGATGGGCTCGTTGGCCAGAAGGCGGCGGAAGATGTGGCGGGTGAGATGGGACGGCATGTCAAGGGCGAGAAGACTTCGAAGAACTGGGATCCATCGATTCCGGTAGGCAGAGATTTCAGTCGTCCAGTGTCGTTCTCAGTGCCGGGGAACTTGAAATGTAGGTCTAAAGAAGGATTGTGTTGTAATGGCTCTTCTTCGCGGATGATGTTGCACGCTAAGCTTCATCTCAAAGCTTCGGAGGTGAGACTTTCTCCGCAAACACCTTGACACCATTCATGCGGACGACCGCACACTTCTGATTGTCCTCATACACATACCATCATGTCGCTGGAATCAGCCTTTGCGCGGCTCGCGTTGCGGACCTCGACGGTCTGTCGTCAGTGTCGACGAAATATCACCACCGCACCGCCGCAGCGACAAGCTCCGCAGTCCTCAACAGCAGCCTTCACACGTTAGTCGGCGCATGCACGCATGCTCTGTATACGACCACGATCTGACTGTACCTCTGCAGAGACCCTTCAAGCCTCTCGTGAGCAGAACGCTAGCCCAGCATCCTCCCAACGATCCAGCAAATCCTTCGATCTCGCAGCACGAAGTATCCTGGAGAGTACCAGCAAGTCGACGCAATTCCATAAGACGCAAGCACAACGCGATGCCGAGCGCACATATTCGGCCAAGGATCTCTCGCAGCAAATCCCACGGCGGTGGAAAGCTGGTGATGTCTACGCGCCGCATGATTTGAGCGGTGTGGAAATGTCAAAGTGGAAGAAGCTGCGCAGGAAGCCGAGACCAAAATACGATGTCCTCGATCAACTGGGCGTGAATCCTCTGGATCACTACAAGGTGGGCTGCAAGATGCAATGTTCAAGTCTGCTGGTGGCCAGACTGCTAACAGTCCTACTGCAGAACTTCAGCATCATGTCGGAGTATATCACGCCGATGGGACGAATTCGACACAGCAACGATACTGGGCTACGACCTGTGAATCAAAGAAAAATGGCAAAGGCGATACGACGCGCGATGGGCATGGGTCTGATGCCGGGTGTCCACAGACATCCCGAATTGCTGAAGATGGAAATGAGAAACCAGAGATGACAGTCGGATCTAATTGTACCAACACCAATACGGAATTTGTGCGCAATAGTGCCACACACCTTGTGCAATTCCAGGCATGGTCAAAGGGCACATCATACCCAGTCACTAGCCATCGTTCACTGGCAAATCGACGGGCTGGCTTCGCATGAGCCGGTCTTTACACCAAAGTCGCAGAACAAGACCGAGGTCTTCCCTGCATTTCGTGGAGCTCTCTCTCTCATGGCAAATACTGCTTCATAAGGTACAGCTAACATCTAAGCATAGACTGGCTGCAGCTTCCCACACATCCTGTGCATGACTCTTTCCGGCAATTCCGCATCGTACACCATCCTCAGCCACTCCGCGACCAACCCTCTGGTCTTTGCCGGGTCGATGATGTCCTCTACGCTGAAGTGATTCGCCGTCCTCACTGGATTCATCAATCGCCGATACATCGTCTGCAGCTCCTTGTATCTCTCGTTCTTCGCCTCCACGCCCTTCTCCTTTTCAATCTGGCGCAACTCATGCGAATGCGCAACTTCAATGCCGCCGTCCAGCGGCAAACTCCCCCACTCGCCAGAGGGCCATGCGATCCGAGTACGTGGAGTTCTGCAGTCAACCATCACACCGCCCGCTACACCGAAGCACTTCCGGATGATGACGCTGAATATCGGTACTGTGGTCGTGTAGTATGCCTTGGTGAGCTCGACTCCCCATCTCATTGTTGCTGTCCGCTCGGCCACCGTGCCAACCGCGTATCCTGGAACATCGACGAATTGCAAGATCGGAAGGTTGAAGATGTCGCAGAACTTCAGGTGTCTTGTCAACTTCTGCGAGCCGGCTGCGTCAACAGCGCCGGTGAGTATTTCTGCGTTGTTCGAGATGATGCCCACAGGTCTTCCGCCCAATCTCGCCAACCCAACGATGGCCGTTCGACCCCACAAGTGGCCAATTTCGAAGAAACTTCCAACGTCGATAACTGTGGTGATGACCTTTCGTGGATCGTACATTCTTTCTCTTTTCCTGGGAATCACCGTCCTGAGTTCTGTGCTGACACGATCTACTGGGTCTTCGCATTGTACGACCGGAGGCACTTGAGTCCCGCAATTCGGCAGATAGCCCAGTACGGTCCGGATTTGTTCGAAACACTCTTCCTCGTCCGCTGCCAAGTTGTCGATGGTTCCGTTCGTGCTATTGAAGTGAGCATGAGATGCAGGGTATGTGTATAGTCAAGAGAGCGGTCTGACTCACCAGTGCATTGCCGGTCCGCCGAGATCAGTGAAGCTGAGTCCTTCTTCAAATGTTGCCTTCTCGACGACTGACGGGCCAGCATTGAACAAACTCCCGATATCCCCAGCCATCACCGAGAAATGACAAGACACCACACGAGCTGCTCCCAGCCCGATCGCAGGCCCCAGGACAGCTCCTAGGTTGGGAATGCCCATATTCAGCTGCTTCGCTACGATGTCGAAGCCCTGCATTGGCGGGACATAAGAGAAACCGCTCGACTCAATCGATGTGATGCTGCCGCCGCCAGAAGATCCATCCGTCAGCTTGACCATTGGCAGCTTCAGGCTGATCGCAAGTTGCTCGGTGTACAGCGTCTTCGCCATGAGATGCCCATCTTGATGGCCGGCGCGAATACTGAAGTCGTCCGCAGTGAATACGATCTGCCTCCCATTCAACTTGCCGAAACCCTGGACATTGTTGTGAGGCGTGTAGTCTTCGGGCTCCTCACGCTCACCGCCGAGCTGCTTCCATTTGACCTTTCCGGTAAGACCTCCGATTTCCTTGAAAGATCCCTGATCGAGTAGCTTATATACTCGTTCGCGGACCCATAGTTTGCCGGATTGCTTCTGTCGGACATATCCTCGACGTTCATTGTTTGGGGTATCGGCCATCTTCCGAAGGGTCTTCAGTTGGCCGAGGATATCGCTATAGTCAGCCGGCAACTCGTCGTCCTTCTCCTTCCGACGTCGACGTCGACCGGCATTGGTTGGAGTGCCATTCTCGTCGTTCGTGGACGACAGGTGTGCAGATAGCTGCGAAGCTCTCGCTGTGGCCTTTTCATTGGCCGTTTTGGCCTGGTCTTCGTTGCCCATTGTGATAAGATGTATATCGCTGGTGGGAAGACAAGATCTGTTACTGATACATGTCCTGAAAATCGATGGCCGTGGTTTGAATGTGAGATACAGCCGAGGTTTGGCAGCAACGACTCCGCTGCTTCCGTATCCAGCTAGCGCGAACGACCAGCAGGGGTCGTGTCAAGAATCTGACATTCTATTGTCACCTACATCGCATATCATGGCGCTCGCCACGCTCGCATGCCAGCGCACCCGAAGCATTGGCAGAGCTCGAAGATCGATGGGACGACGGGGACAACAAAGCGATACTCAAATCGACCACGGCCTCACCATGATTGGTGGCTCGCGGCAAGGCCAACGAGCTTACATCGTGTACGAGCGCGGCTGTATCTTGTGACGAAGCTATTTGATCAGGATCATACGGACCACTCCAAGCGATTTCATGCGGATAGTCACTCGGGGGAGGAGCCTGGTCAGATCACATCGCACAGGTCAGCTATTGGGGAGCTGTTCAATGCATGATCCCAGATGTCTGACCACTTCCCCGCTCCCAAGATCCTAACACTGCTACTGACGATAGGGCATTCTCTTCAACGTCTTCCAACAAACATGTCGAGACCAAAAGTCTTCGTCTTGAACGCCTACCACCCGGAAGCCATCAAGCTGCTCAACGAGTCGGACGTGGACGTTGTGCTACCCGGAGGAGATGCTTCATGGCACCAGGAAGCAGATGGAATTCTGATCCGCTCGGAGACTCGCATCACGGAGAATGATCTTGCACTGGCCAAAAATCTCAAGGTCATCGTCAAGCTCGGCAGTGGGGTCGACAACATCGACCTGGAGGCCGCCAAAAACCATGGCGTAGCGGTTTGCAATACCGCAGCTATCAACAGCGAGGCTGTGGCAGAACTTACCATGACACTGGCCTTGTGTGTTAGTCGTCGAGTCGTCGAGATGGATCGGATGCTGCTTCGCGGGAAAAAGCTTGTGCGTTCCAATCTGCTGGGCAAGTCTCTCCATCGCAAGGCCATTGGAATTGTCGGAATGGGCAACATCGGCCGAGCGGTGGCGAAGAAGTGGATTGGGGCCATGGAGGGCAGCATCGTCGCATACGACCCATTCGTGCCTAACGGAGCATGGGGAGATATTCCTCACCGTCGAGTGGTTGATCTGGACGAGCTGCTCCGAGCGTCGGACGTCGTGACCTTGCATGTCCCGTTGACAGATGTCAGCCGCGGTCTGATCGGCAAGCGCGAATTGGGGCTGATGAGAAGGCATGCAATTCTCGTCAATTGCGCACGCGGCGGCATTGTCGATGAGGAGGCGTTGCTGGACGCACTCGAGGCCAAACAGATCTTCGGCGCTGCCTTAGATGCTCCAGTAACTGATCCACCTACAGTCAAAGCATACAACCAGCTTCTGGCGGTCGAAAATTGCATCATCACACCTCACGTTGGGGGATCGACGGAAGAGAATCAAGCTGCCAGTGGGAAGTCGGCAGTAGAGACGATTTTGGCAGTGTTGAACGGAGAACATGTGGACAATCGTGTCGTGTAGATCGAGTATTTGGATTACATTACATTACATTATTGTGTTCTAGCTCATCGTCAAGTCGTAGCTCACTACTTGCGTCCAGCGCAAAGCGGCTTGAGCCCATTCCCAGGATTGCCATGCCTAGCACGACCAGCCAAAGTGCCCTCCAAAACCAACAGCCGAACGATGTCAACGTATCCTCTGCTCTTCGCTATTTGCAGCGGAGTCTCTCCGTGGTCATTCTCAACCTCGATCTGAGCGCCGTTCTCAATCAGAGTCCTCGCGATCTTCAGGTGGCCGTGTCGACACGCCACATGCAGCGGCGTCTGCAAGTCTCGGTTCTGAACGCTGACATCCGCGCCGTTCTTGATCTCTCTCAGCACAGCATCGTGTCGGTTGTGTCGAGCGGCTATGTGGAGCATTGACTCGTCTTTTCCTTTGAATTGGAAGTCTGATGGAAGCGTTGCGTTAGTTTGATGATCGCTCGATGAGTGCTGTGGGAGTTCTTACCAAAACCAGACTTTGCTCTCTTCGCGATCTCGCTCTGGTCTCCATCATGCTGGGATGGGTTTCTGCTTTTTGTCCGCCGCTCGAACTGGCTGGTTGACAGGTCGTCTGTCCGGTCGTCGACGCTTTGTATCCGACGTGAACGAGCATCGGCTCCCGCAAGCAAGATGATTCCAAAATGCGAGCTCATCTCGGTCGGTGGGTGTGATCTATTAAGTCATGCTCCTGGCAGGAATTGTTGATGTTGTTTGTTTAAAGACAAGAAGTGTGCAGATAGGTGGGACATAAAGCAGAAACGACATTCGCACCAAAGACTCGAAACGCGGTCAAGAAGCATGCCTGTCGTGCTGCAACTCCATGACTCGCATATGGTACATCAAGGGTTCCGCGACGTTTCAGCGCCTTCTAGACCAGCTTCTGCGTCTTTGACATGTTGACAGACAGGCAATCATGTTTCAGAACACTCATCGACAAGCATACCATAATTCTGATAAATTTATTTTGGCTGCGATGCAATCATCTGGCGAGACAGACCACCGCAGAAGCGTGTTCTGACCGAGAAAAATATCGTGTACGCCGGGAGCGTTGCATCTCATCAAACGAGATCACACGAGTGCTACGATTCGCAACAAAGCAGGACTCAGCGGCTTTGTCTGCGCGACATGGGATCAAACGCATGGCACCTGCAGACGATATCAGCAATTGTCGAGGAGAGTAGTGTCGTCAGTAGACCTGCCACCGTTTCGATTGTCTGCTAGGAAAGTCCTTCGGTAGCCTCACGTCTCACAGTCTGTCGTATGTAAATATGCATAAACCCCTTCAACTTCCGATCAAAGCCACATGCCTGCAACATGGCATTCGCATCTTCTAGAACGATGGAAGTGACCCCCAATCATGCGAAGGTTAAGGTCGGTGGCGCGAAATATGAAGATCGCGGTCGACTGATCGCCACAACGCCGATCTTGAACCTTTATCGGGCATCATTAAGATGTTGAAAAGCCAGTCTCGCGTGGCGCGCTGACAAGTGCATTCAGTACATCGTTCTGTCTTTGTGCTGGGTTGCATGACCGAGATTGATCGCAATTCGTCGAGCCGGTCTCCCGACCGTGGGACTCGCTCGAACATGGCGAAAAATTGTGCATGTGATGGCGGGCTGAGACGGGAACGACGCCGTCTTATCATATCAACGATATTGCGCCCTTCCATCATGGCCGGCTAGTCCAACTTCAGATTCTCTTCGTTGAGCGTGCCGTACAAGGTCTCGCACTCGGCCCCCACGGCTGTGATATCTTGCGCCAGCTGGCCCGTGACAAGAACATAGGCATACACCATCTCATAGTCCTGCTCGGTGGTTAATTCTTTGCCCTCTTCGGTGCCTCGATACTGCGATATCTTTGCAAGCAATCGATCTCGTCTGTCGTCTATGTTCGGGAGCACGTCGTTCAAAGGGTACTCCAGCGTAATACTGCTGGCCAGCACCGTGAAAAGATGGCTGATGCGAGCGGACAGGGCGAATCGTTCCGGCCGCGTGTATCGAAGCAATGTCGCTTCTCCGGGGGTGTATTGCAGATTTTTCGATATCACGACATTCATCGCGTGGAAGGCATCCAGCATGTGGCCAGCACGCTCCAGCATGCGGCCAACAATCTTCTCAGGAAATGGTCCGGAGAACTCGAACTCTGACGATGCAGCCTTGAGCAGGCCGCGTAAGCTCGCAAGAAAGGAGTGGAGCTCCGCCTCTTCACGGATATCCATATATGCAGTCCTCGGCTCTCCGAGAAGAAACATTGCGAGTGGATCTCTCTTCCAGATCAAGCCCATTCGGAGCCAAAGGATGCACATTCCTTCTCGTAGCTTCCGTCGTGCTGAGATCGGCGCTATCCATCGGCAGATAATGATGGCCCAGATTGTGCCCACCAGCACTGAGACAACTCGATGGAGGACGATTGACCAGATGGCCGGATCAATGCCTCCTTCATCATCGTCATTGTCGTCGTCGTGAATTGATAAGCTGTAGGAGTAGAGGGCACCCAGGTTGTACGTCAGTACTATGAAACGTCCCATGGGGCCATCTCCTTTCGCGATGATGATGTAGAAGCAGCCCACGGACATGAGCCACCCGAAGAAACCTAGAAGGTAAGGATTGGCCACACCATCGTGGTTTGAGATGAGCCATGCCAGCACCGCGCATGCCGCACCGATCACAGTGCCGATCATGCGATTGAAGCCCTTTTGTTTTGTTAGCACTTTGTGAGAACGCGTGTCGTCGTTAGAATCTCTTACGGTCGTGTTGGAAGCCCCAACAGTCATACAGCATACGACCATATATGAGACTAAACCCCATTCACCTCGCCAGTGGAGGAACAGAGGCCTTGTCTCTGGCAGGAAAGCTGGGAGAGCGTACAACGCAGCTCCGAACCCAACTTTGATCGCGAAGCGCACATCGTCTCGACGGAGGATTGTGCTGGCTTTGTAAATGCTGTAGTACCAAGGTCTGCTAGCCAAAGCCTTCTCCGGATCGGCGAAGTCATCCGCTTTCTTGATTGCAGCTGGTACGTCGTATATGTTGTTCGGCTCCGGGTAGGATTCCGGATGAGTGTTACGTCTGCTGATGCCCGGCGCTCGAGGTTTTGCACTTGGCTTCCAAAAGATCAGCCACCTCCAAGACTTGACTTGAGCGTCCATCTCAAGCTTCAGATCATCGAGTATGTCCAGGTATGTGAACACGTCTTCAGCAAAGTCAAGTAACGAGAACGAGAAATGACCGCAACATGCGGAAACTTCCTCGATATCGGCCAATACCTCATCCGGCCGTCGATCGAAGAGCGTCGTGGAATGGTTCAATTGGCGTCGCCCTTCGGCCGGCGATTCTGGACCGCTCAGGACTCTATGGGAATGGAAAGATCTGGTGCTTCGCCTAGCGTTCAGTGCAGCGTTGATGGCTCGATTCTGGTAAAGAGAGCTAAGGGCATCCTTTCGAGAATGCCGGTATAGCTCCACTGCCTGCCGGAGGCTCGAGTGGAACTGTTTCGTTACGGCAACGTGTACGTGGCGTGCGGCCCAAGGATTGCGGTCGGGCGTCCCGGCCTGGAATGGCAGCTCGTCAAGCAACTGTTTCAAGGTGTACACCAGTGACTTCGTGGGAGGTCCAAGCTGGCTTATAAAGGCAACGAACATATCTCCCGGGCTTTTGGCGAGCAGCGCTCCACCGAAAGTGTCTCGCATTTCAGGCGTTCCCGGCTCAGTCTGGCTGTACGTGGAATAAGGTGTCGTCGTGCCTGACGGCGATGCTATAGATCCCAGGTGATCCAGTCGGTGGGCGCTGTTGTGTCTTTTGTGCTTAGTCTGATCGGTTGTATCGCTCCGTCCATTGGTCGCAATGAAAGGCAATTCTGGCGACTCTGAGATAATGTCCAAGCTGTTGAAGTACTGGGAGGGCTCTTGATTTGGAGTTTGAATGGGCGAAGCGACGGGCGAGCCTCTTTCTACTATGGTGAAGGTCGGTGCGGCGGCATCGTGAGGCTGGTTGATGAACGTAAACTGAGCTCGTGCTGCGCTGCTCAGACCACCAAGATCCTGCGAGAGTGTCTCCAGACATGACACGAGCCTGGCTTCCACGGCGTATATCCTTTCATCGCCCAGTATGTAGCGCTCGCGTTTGGCCTCACTAAGAATCTTCTTAACAGCGCTGAGGGATGACTGGTGCTCTTTGTTCAAAGACTTGAACGACTCGTCCTCCAGCTCAGACTCTCGTCCATGCAGGAATGCCCTGGTGATGCTGATCAATACCTCGCCCAGCAAATCTGTATTCTTCTCGATCTCAGTAGACAGCTTCTTCCGCGCCAGCGAGGGAAGGATGATAATATTGACGAGCGATGCGATGACCATGCCCAGGATAATCATCCCGAGCACCTGAGTAACTCTTTGGGTAGAGAATGCGCCAGCTTGTACCGATCCCTCACGGATCAAGACCGTGATAGTCCCAAGAGATGCAAGCGAGGTTGCAACGTTGACAAGAGGATTAGCCAGTCGCAATTTGACCCAAGCCATGAGACCGAAGCCTCCTGCCACGAACACGACCAGGACGATAGCGTGACCGACCATGAGAAGGTCATACTGCGCGAAGAGGATCGAGACACCCATGCTGCTGAAGGAGATGAAGCTGGCATAGCAAAAGGCAATGA
Organism: Zymoseptoria pseudotritici STIR04_4.3.1; assembly: GCA_000223685.2. Classification (NCBI taxonomy): domain Eukaryota; kingdom Fungi; phylum Ascomycota; class Dothideomycetes; order Mycosphaerellales; family Mycosphaerellaceae; genus Zymoseptoria; species Zymoseptoria pseudotritici. Next base: position 41,984 of record AFIR01000381.1, read on the forward strand.
GCGCAAGAACGCTCGCCTCATGCATGCTCCCAGCTGTTCGTGCAGCATGGAAGTACACGGTCACGGTCGCCACCATATGCTTGCTGTCTTGACTACTGCCAAACCATTGGGATATGGCAGGGACCAGAGTGGCCATACTCCCGATGAGGTACGCGATGGAACATTTGAAGATGCCTTGGCCGGTGGGAGAGCGCGCAAAGTCCCAGAAGCTGAGCGCTCGACTGCTGCAAGCATTCCATATTGCGGCCGTTGTAGATTTCTGGGCATTCGCACGGGTGCGATCTGCGCTCTGTTCTCCTAACAGGGGCGAGCGCTCGTTGTTGAAGCGACTGCTTGCGTCTCGTAAAGTGAACTGTCTCTTCGAAACCTCGCCAGTGATGGGTGATATGAAGCTTGCGCGACGCATCTGCAAAAGCTCATTAGCAAAAAGACATGCGTACGAAGCGGTCCTGGAAATGAAGAGAGACGACACGTTCCGCCATGGAGAAGAAGCCTTACCTTCCGCATGAACCGGCCCTCCCTTGTCTTCGTGGCGTCTCCACGCGTGGACGATGCCGGCGCGCTGGCCATGGCTTCACAGAACGACTGAGCCCGAACCTCGCTCACTGCGGTCTCATATTATCCGGCAGCGCTGCAAGTGAAATAGAAATGAAGAGCATCGCGAAGAGGAAGCATGATGGTTGTAATGGTCATGTTTCTTGGATCGAATCCTCCTCGCATGTGTTGTCGAGAATCCGAACAGCCCGAACCAAGAAATTCTTCATGTGTGGCTGAGGAACCGCAGATCATCCTTGTCGACACGATCTGTGGCGCTGCATCCACGACACAAGACCAAAAATGCATCGATTATTTTATAGTCAACAATAACATTGACCTTGTTGCAGTCAACAGTGTCGCAACTTGATAAGCTTGACTTTCGCAATCATTGTCTAGAACATGCTTTGCTCGACATCTCTTGAGTCGTCCAAGCTGCGTTGTCTTCTGACATGTACACGCGTGAGGTATGTACAGAGTACAGACACACACGAAGAGCCTGGGCCGTGCGACCACATCATTCCTCGACCACGATACTTTTCCTTCACAGTGGTTTGTTGCTTTAAGCAGTTATCAAAGCGGTCAGCATTCATGCCTTGTCGCCCTCTGCGACGCTAAGTTTCTTCATTGCCTCCTCCGTGCTCTTTCCAACACTCGCCTCTTGTGCACCTGGACCCTCGATGTGACCATCCGGTTTCGCCTCTATACCCTCAGCAGCAGACTTTGCGCCAGGGAAACGTGAACCAAGATTCTTCTCCTTCTTCTTCTTCTTCTCTGGGGGCGGCGGTGGTGGGTACGCCTTCTGTTCAACCTCCTGCCACTCTTTGCTCTCATCGAATGTCTTCCTAATCGGCTCCAAGATCTCAAGGAGCGCCTTTGTTACAGCAGGCTTCAGTGCCTGGGGCTGGAGAATGTCTGCTTCGTAATCCTCCTGCATCTTCTTGATGTTGGCATATTCCAATGGCTCAGCATCACGGCGTTGGACAACGAACTTGGGAGTGCCGTTGTTCTTCAATGCGGAGGCCGGAAGCAGTACGAACTCCACGAAACTTAGCACACCATTCCCTGTAACCTGCTTAGGCGGACAGAACGCGCTCTTCAGCTTCTTCGTGACCACCTCGGGCGGGTCGATGAGGTCAATTTTCGAATTTGGATCTGAACTGCTCATCTTGCCTCCTTCTTGGAGACCTGGGATGAGAGGGTTCATCAAGTGAGCTCGCTTCTTCATTCCAATACGAGGAAGAGCCTCGACTGCAAGTGTGAAGATTTTCCGCTGGTCAACACCACCGAATTGAGCATCGACACCGAGGTACTCCTCGTCCAATGCCTGCATGAGTGGGTAGATTTGAGATGAAAGAGGCGGAGCGTCGACTTGCTTGACCACTTCTGATCCAGCCTTGGTTGCATCGTGGCCGGAGACTGAAGTGCTGAGTCGCAGTAGATCCATGAAGTATTTCGCTCCGCTGTCTCCGGTTGTTTGGTAGGTGGATCCCAGCACGAACACCAATCTTGAAGTGTCGACATTGACGGCCTTCAATGCTGCAGTGATGCAGTGACGGTAGTACTTTGCCCTCTCTTCAACAAGCTCGATTGGCGCCTTGAGGTTGTCGAGGAAGCCGTGGACATCCGCGAGGAGAATCTTGACTTCACATCCGGCAGCCAAAAATTCGGCAATCTTCAACATAGGCACAAAGTATCCACAGTGAGGTTTGCCTGTGGTCGCTGTACCCCAGTAGATCTTAAGCGGTCTTTCGCCCTTGTTCAGTACTTCTTCGATGATTTCGGGATTCAGCACTTCCTTGAGTCATATGTTAGCATAGTCCTTTCAGGCATTGTGTTTCTTGCATACTTGGAGATTGCTCTTGATCAGGTTGAGCTTGTCGGCAGCAGTCTGCGCCTGAGGCGCTGCATTGTCTCCCGCCATGTTCAGCGGATGCGACGATATGTTGGATTTGTTGAATTGATGTTCGAAAGGATGTTTCGTGGTTGGAAGCTCAGATCGACCTCGCCTCGACTTTTGACCAACCTCAGACCTCGACCGAGCGATCGTCGTTGACCCTGCATCATTTGACGCGCAACTTCGGCGACGATGTGAGAGGAGGTACCTTTCTCCCAGGACACGATCATCTCTTCTCTCGATCATGTCAGTAGCGCGATGACTATCTCTTCTGACAATGGATGATACAACTTCCGACGCAGCTCTGCCAGATGCAGCGTCAAGCAGCACCCCAGTGGCCATCGACGAATCCTCGACGGGGGAGCCAGCTATAAAGTCGGAGAACAACCTGCAGGCAGGTTCAACGCAGCACGCGTCTCCTGGACCGACATTACAGTCTATCGCCGACAAAGCTCTCGATTTCCTCTCGCACGCCTCGAACGAAACACTGGGTGCTTGCCTCGTCGGACTGGGAGCGAGCACGTACCTCATACTCGGCAGGGTCGGCTTGGTCATAATCGGTGTCGCCGGTGGTGTGGTTCTGCATGCAACGTGGGAGGGCATTCGTGGCGACAACCGGGATGATCAAGTCAAGAAGGTAGAGCAAGATCGAAGGCGAGAAGTGGGCGTTGAGGTGGCCAGAAGGGTGCTGGAGTGGAGACATGGCAGCAAGACAGAGGAACGCACAGCGGCCGAAAAGGTGTACGCAAATCAGGCATTGGACTATTCAGGCTTCGGACCAGAGACATCAGTGGCGCTTGAAAGGTTCACCGACGCTGTGATCAAGGACTACGTCCACTACTGGTACGATGCAACGATTCCAGGCGAGCAAAGCTTTCCAGCAGCGAGTCGGCGGACCTTTACGGCTTTCGTGCTTTCGCTCTCAAGTCATCTGGGACGCAAGCGACCCGCTGACACGTTTCTTGACTTTTCTGCCAACGCCAGCTCCATCATCATCGTTCTGCTGAACGAGCTTTCCGTTGCTCTCAATGCTTCTCCGACCAGTCCTGCCGAAGAAGCTATCTTGACCTATCTGGAAATGAAGCCGGACTGCAGTCTGTCATACATGTTGGACGAAGAGGCTCAAAAGAGGAAATTGAGGGAGTCGTCCGAAGAGATTCTCCAGGCCTATCTCGACCCGAAGTCCTACAACTGTCCACCAGTGCATGCCTTCCTGAAAGAGGTATTTGCACAACTCATCCTCGGGTCTACCGTGACTCTGTGCTCAAGACCAGAATGGATCAACGAGTGGATCGTGTATGCGCTTGAGGAGTCGGAAACAGCAAAGGAGGTCATGGATATCGTAGATGCCGGGGTTGAGGGCAGGACTAGCAGTCCCAAAGCTGAGGCCAACGGCACCCAGCATGAAAAAGCAGAGAACGGACAAACAACTGCGCACGAAGGGCCTGAGAGTGTAGCACATAAGAGGAAGGTCAGTCGAGCGGAGGAAGCCATGGACGAAGCTATGAGGGAAGCTCAGAGACTCACTGAAATGATGATCGAGGAAGATCGCCGAAGAGCTTTGGAGGAGAGCGGCAGCCGAGAACTGCCATCAGTCGCGGAAAGCGCATCAGAAACAGCAACCCCAGGCGTACCAACGCCGACGTCGAGCCAAAGCGACCTGAATCAGCATTCGGAAGTCACCTCCATCGTGGAGAGTCCAATCGAAGCGGAAGGGAAGTCAGCTGCGCCCGGCTCGCAATTTACCAGCTTCGATCAGCTCGGCCCATCACAACAGGCGACAGCACATGCAGACGCTTCGGAGCGGGCGCGCCCACAACTCACCCTGCTCGATGCCAACATTTCCATCTTCGACGACAGCGTTCCTGGTGAACGCGGAACGATCAAGTCGAAACCAATGGGCGACTATTTGATACAGATTGAACCGGCCAACTCGTTCTTCCCTGGTTGGATGATTGCACGGAAATATGCAGACTTCGAGACTCTGCACGAAGTCATCAGACGGATATCTGTCATTACCGGAGTGCGTTTCACGGAGACCCATGCAGAGCTGCCGAAATGGAAATCGACCACCAAAGCCTCGCTTCGGACTGACTTGGAGCGATACTTGAACGATGCTGTAAAACATCAGCCCTTGTCTGAGAGCGAAGGCATGAAGCGCTTCCTGGAAAAGGATAGAGGGCTTACCAAATCGCCCGGCGGTGCTGTCAAGGGATTTGGCTGGCCAACACCCGATGCATTTGGTAAGCTCGGAGGAGACATGATGAATGTGCTCACGAAAGCGCCAAAGCAAGTTGCCGGCGGCGGCAAAGCTGTGTTCGGAGGCGTCGCCGGACTTGTCGGTGCTGCAGGGAAAAGGTCGAGTCAATCGCACTCAAGTCCGATCAGAAATAGCACCGTCGCAACCAACGAAGAATCTATGACACCAAGGCACAAGTCGAAGCCGAGCGCATTCCAACAGCCTATGATGACCGACAGCTATCTTGGTTCATTGGGCGATGACAGAGAGAGCACCGAGTCGCTTCGTGAGCCTTCACTGCCACCGAGGCCACGTCGCGAGAGTGGGTCTACGATTGCCAGCATGGATGCAAGGCACAAGGCTAGCCCATCAGTCAGCAGGCCCGGCAGTATTATCGGTCAGCGCGAGCCACCGAGGTCTGTAGACGCGTCGCCCAGAGCCTCGACGACACAGCTGCCCTTGGTAGATGCGAGGCTTGAAGAAACCATCAATCTGCCACCGCCGCCTTCGGAAATGCCGCCGGACTATGCTTTCCCTGCGACTTCAGGAAGGAATAGCATCGAGACTTCTCGATCCTCCGTGGCAGACCCTCGCATGTCGCAGTCTCTCGAGCTCGACAGGTCCTCGACCTCAGCCGAACAACGCTCAGACAATGCCACTGCGAAGTCCGAGACCATGCAGAAGAAACCTCTAAGTGATCGCGAGACGTCCGTGGCAGTGGAGCTGATGTTCGCCGTCATCTCAGAGCTTTACACTCTATCTGGTGCCTGGCAAATCCGCCGCACTCTCCTCACCGCGGCCAAGACGTTCCTTTTGCGACCCGGAAATCCCCAATTAGCCTCGATCAAAGAGCTGATCCAGTCATCTCTTCTCGATGCGAACTTCAGCGACGCGGGCGTTGCTCATCATATTTATAAGATGCGGGAAAATGGATTGCCGACCGCAGAAGAATTGGAAATTTGGAATCGCGATTATCCAGAGAAGACTCCCGAGCAGAAAGAAGAGCTGCGAATCAAAGCGCGGAAGCTCTTGGTGACCAAGGGCATGCCGCAAGCACTGACCAGCGTCATGGGCGCTGCCGCCAGCGGAGAGGCGCTAGGCAAAGTATTCGATTGTTTGCAGGTCCCTGGCGTCAGTCGTGGCCTCATTTCCGGACTCATGTTACAGGCTTTGAGGGTAATAACGGATTGAGCGGCCTGTCGCCCGTTGGATACATCTTCTGCCAAGATTACAACCCGTAATCTGGCCTCACAAGGCGCGCAATAACACCTCAGAGCGACTGCAACTACGACACACTACAACACATTGCAGACTTCCAAAGCCGATGGCGGAAATCGTTACATAAAACGAACATGTCTGGGCGTCTGAGACACTCCTGACTGGGTGCCATCCTGCTCATCGGAGAGTATGTTTTCGGCGAAGGTGGTCGGCGACTTTGATCGAGTGAAGTGGGTGAAGTGCAAGTTCAGGTGGGACAAAGCGGGTAAAACTCCTCCCAATGCGTGGCGATCCCAGTCCCACAATACAAAGAACTTTGAATATTGAGACAGACAAAGAACTCAGACGAATCAGCGAAATGTCTTTGATTGTGAGATTCGGGCCATGCACATTGCGACCGTGTGACATGACCTCGCTCTCCACGCCTCCTCCCCCGACTTCAGCATCTTGCCCGTCTTCGAACTTTCGGCGGACCTTGACCAACGTATTCTGCACGACATAGTGGCAGTTGTTCTGTTGCGACCATTGGACACCGCGTTCTAGCAAGACACCGTCACACATTTACGAAGCCGGTCTTCGTCGTTGCCCAAGAAATTGCAACAAAGACTGGTTGCTACGAAGTCATGCCTCGACAATTGGCAATCACGCCTACGCCCTACCGGTCATCATTCCTCGCAATCCCACCTACTCCATTCTCTCCGCGACTGCCTATCACGCCGCCAGCAAGTCCTCCAAAGCAGCATCGCCTCACAGACCGCACGAAAAGGCTTCAACCCGGCAACGCATACCCACCACCTCCATCGCCACCCCTACACTGGCTCTGGCAATGCCACAAGTGCAATCGCGTGTACCAGCTAGGCATTACAAGACGCTGTCTCGATGACGGCCATCTGTTCTGCGCCGGCACGACTGTCATGAAACGCAGCAAAAGGAACGGCTACAAAAAGACCCTTCGTCACCAAGCTTGCGCCAGCGAATTCGATTATCAAGGCTGGAAGGCTTGGGGTACCTGGCGCCGGTCACTTATGGACCAGGTGGATGCAGCGGAGGCGCTTGACTTGGCGGATAAGGAGGCCGATTCTCTCTTCTCGCCAACAGCCCAGAGTGCAGGGCAGTGGTTGAACGGCAGATGGGTCAGGAGACCTGCAGACCTCCAGACCAGCCGTGCGATTCGGAAGAAGGACTGTAGCAACCATTGCGACTATCCTTCGGAATGCAGATGGGGCAAGCAGTATGGCGTTCAGACTCCGGTGCGAGCTACAGCCGTGGTTCCGTCGAGTCCTCCACCTGCGCCTCAGAAGCCGAGCAAAGTCGCCGAGACGGTGCCTCCAGTCACGTTTGACGACATTTTGCTCGACGTGTCTGAGATTGTTGATCCTGCCTCGCCAGACTATCTCGAGCCATTGACCGCAGCCCAGTCACAGTCACAGAAGGGCAACACCGAAGGCGAAACGAGAATCGTGTCGATGGACGACCTGTTGGATAGTGTGAAGCGGCGAAAGCGAAGGAGCTCCGGACTTCTACCTAGCCCGCTTGGAGCGAATCCACCCGATGCTGAGATTGCACCGGTGCGGGACGCTTCGACGCAGAGTCTGCAGAAGGCGTTCGACGACTTCGAGCTGGATCTGTTCAAGGGGCTTGGTGGTGCAACCGATAAAGCCGAGAACTTTGTCAAAGGACTGTTTACTTCCAAGAAGAAGGCGGATAGCGAGACGCGCGAGCCAGGCTCGTTGTGAAGGCGCATTTGTGAAGCACTCGACGGTATTGAGCCTTTGTACATTAGCCCCCAGTCTTTGAACCATACATTTTGTCTCATCAACCCGACTCTACAAGTGCGTGTATCTCGCCGCAGGCTCCGTGCTACCATCCCTAGCTCTCGTATACATCTCCTCCACGAGACGATGCCTGACTACCGCATCGACCCAAGTCCCGTACCCATCCTCCTTCCCTTCAGCAAATGCCTCATAAATCCTCGCGGGAGCACGCGCGGTGATAGGCAGCTCCTTCTCGTCCCACTCATCATTCGGAATCTCAATGCTCTCCACGCTTCCCGACTTGTGATCGTGCAACTGGATCTTATGCCCCGGCCCGCCGAAGTGTAAATTCGCAGAGGGCGTCGTAATCCTGATTTCACCGGACTCGCCGTACACTCGCCACTCAAGACCGGGTGTATCTGGAAAGGAATGGCCGCCTCGCATGTGGAACGAAAACACCGCGCCGTTCGTGAGATGACCTTGAATGGCGATCTGATCGTGCGAAGTCCGCTTGACTTCTCCGACGATTTTGACGGGCTCGTCGGTCTCGCTTTGCGGCTTGTAGGTGTGAGGTTTATTTCGCAGGAGAGTCTTCTCGCGCTTGGTGTCGAGGACTACGGAGTAGGCTACGAGCTGACCCACGGCGTTGGTGATGACGTCCAGTGTGTGGGAGAAGTGGATCGTCACCAAGTTCCCGCCGATTTCGATGTCGGAGAGATATGCTAGAGATTCGAGATCGGCTTCGCCGAAGTTGTAGCCTGCGAATGTGATCGTGACACTCAACGGATTCCCAATTCTACCTTCGTCGAGCAATCTTTTCACGACATGTCCGGTCGGCGATTGACGACCTTGCAGACCGATGATCGTCTTGAGACCTTGGCTCTTCGCCAAAGCAGTGAGTCCCTCGGCTTCTGCCAGATTCTTCCCGAGCGGCCATTCGCAATGAACTGCTTTCGCTTTCGTGGCTTCGAGGATCGGTTTGAGTATGGGGTAGTGTCTGTCCACCCTCACACTGCAAACTATGAGATCAATGTTGTCATCGGCCGCGAAAGCCTCGGGTGAGCCATAGGCCTTGGTGTCGGATGACAGGCCGTGGGATTCGATGGCGGCTTGGGCAGAATCCTCGGAGCTGTTCAGTAGGGCTACGATTCTGTACTTGGTGGAGTCTTTCAGATATGGTAGATGCGCATTGACGGCCCAGGAGTCGGTCTTGTTGAGTCCGATGAAGCCGATCCGGATTGGTTGAGTGGACATGGTGAAGATGCAGAACTTGTGGTCCGTATTGATGGATAAGTCTTTGTGGCTAATTCCTGTCGCTCAACAGAATGCTGTACTTCTTCCACTGGAGCTACACTTCGGAAGCTCGAGGTTCGTAATTGAGGCTAGAGATATCGAATGGAAATGTGGAAATGATCCATCAATTCCACATGTTGAAGCTGAGCTCGAATTGGTAATCACAGCTTGTTATACCCGGGATGAATCCGGTGCGAGAGAATTCATTGTGCACAGTCTTGTTGGACCGCATTTCTGTCACGATGCACGTAGACTCGAACTCCTGTTGAATGCCGCTATTTGCCAGTCACAAAGCGGAAGTAAGAATGAGATATACTTATCCTTCACTTCTCACAGCTCAGAGGGGAGCTCGGTCTTTCGTCGGACAAAGACAAGTACATTTTCGCAGGCTCGCTCGGTCATTTTGAGATTTCTGACCGCAGTCAGATGGAGCCATTGAATTGTAGCAGCAGCGAAGTTGTCGGCCCACAGACGCCGGGTCCATAGCTGACAGCTGTGCTCGGTGCTCGTTCGAATGATGATGATTACGACCAGCCTTGCATCCCATGAGTAGACACGACCTCGAAACAAATGCGGTTGAGTTCTCAATACGGATCAACCGCATAGGCGACATGTCTCTATTTCAGATGCCGGCCAACAGTGCGGTACTCAATGCGTGGCGAGTAATCCGGGTGCCGATGAATGCCGTGCACTTGAGCTGCGCAAACGACACTGCCACGAGTCAAGCCGTGGGATATGCAAGTCTTCCACGCTTCCCACGTGGACCATGCTGATCAGGACGGCTGCTTGCATCGTCGTGTGCTCGCTGTATCCAAGTTGGCAGTCTTCCTTTCCAAGCATTCGACGCCATCAACTGCAACAAAGTATGAGGGGACATCTATCCTGTGTGAATGGCGGTCGGCGAAAGCTCAGGGAATTGACGATTGCAGCGCATACGGCACCTTTCGATTGACAGCAACGCCGGAGCCGGATACGCAAAGTTGCGTGAGGTGTCCACATCTGGCAGTTGTAGACTTTGTCGTACACGTTGCCTTCCGTAGATGCGGTTGTCACATCCATCTGGTCCTTTTGTCCTCCCAGTGTCTTCAATTTTCAGGGAGCCCCACGTCCTGCGGGTCAAGGCCCAAACGTGGAGAGAGCACGTTACACCCGTACCAGGGAGCAGGCGTAGCCACGTGGGATATGTCGTGCGTCAACGTCATCGTCAAGTGCTTCTGCATTCGCTCGACTGCTTGCTGCAATCAGTGTTGAGGGATCCAGAATCCGTTTTCGGGCTGAAAGCTTCTGCGACGTCGGTCAGCCTTGTTGATAGAAGTGTTCGAAGTGCTCAGCAGGGCGATCAACTGGTCTCGCTGTTTACTCGGGTCAAGAAGTTTGCCTTGAGCATCCATTTGTCCTGAGGCGTTGGTTGGTTGTGGTCCTGTAGACTCATTTATGATGGTCCACTTGTCACTGTATGTAACAGCGAGCTGGTCGATCTTCAATGTGTCGTGCTTTCTGAAAGCGGTGGAGGTAGAGGTCGCTTCGACACGTCAACTCGAAGACCATTGGCCCACTTTCACATGACTGCGTTGCACTGCGGCTATATTGCCGATGCTCTTGCGGCAGGCGCAGTCTCTAGCTTCCTCAACCGGCTCGTGCCTGTTCGTTCCGGCTGTCCAAACAAGCGGTCAGAACTTTTATCCTCCTCGTTGGACGGCGTACCTGCTTCCTCCAGCGTCGTTGCTCTTGCCGTGTGGTCTGTCCGGGTGAATAGAGGCCGAATTGTGCCGCCCATCAGCACCAGTCACGCGAAGACCAATGCTCTCGTCCCATCGGCTTCGGCATCAGAAAACTCAATGTGGGGCTTCCAGTGGGGAGGTCGAATCGAAGCAAAGGTCCATCATGCATATGCGGCTTTCCGGGGTGTTTTATACCCTGCACCCACGCTGCATCCTGGCAAGCCCAGATGCGACACTAGGAGGGATCATGGCTGAAGCCGTGGGCCAGTGCGCCGATTGCGTTCTGATCCTCCGGAACAAGTTCTGCGATGTCTGTGACATTGGCCGATTTGAGAGAGTGGATGGTAATAAGGTGAAGTATTTCAGGCCACAGCCTGTTTATATCAACCCGGCTATAACAGCCTTTCGCGGCTTCCGCGCATCAAGGACGGCGAGGATCCATTAATATCATTGTCGATGTGAACGACCTTGCAATAGAAATTCCGGGCTGTAGGGTTTGCGTGAGGCACAGGCCGCAGCCGCGAAGCTGCGTCTTTCGATCTTTATCATCACTTCGATTTCCTCGGCGAACTGTCCGGAGGTGGCAGTCTGCTTCGCGTCTGTTCGATTGCTTACGCCAGCATCACCCAGCGTGGCATGCTCCGCGCTGAGTGCGGGTCCACCGCATCCCGGGTAAGTCTTTGACGAGCAGATATCCGTTGCGCTTTTTCTGGTAGGTTGGCGGGCCACGGGCCCACGAAGAGCTTCGCATGGATCTTTCCCAGCTACGCTGCCCACTAGGCAAGGTATGCTTCGAGCAGATCGGGTGAGATAGGAGCTTGCTTGCTGTCGGGTTTTCATCGCCATCACAATGTCGATCGTCAATGATCAGGCACGCGCGGAGGCTGCCTTGCGTTCACCCGCGAATGTGATATTCACGCGGTGATCTCGGCCGGCGTGGCGGCGAAAGGCTTCTGATCTTATCTCGCGGCAGAGCGTTGCTTCGGCCAGCCTGAGGCTTTTGCACTCATGCTCCTGGAAGTCGGTGTACTTCGCACATGTAGGAATTGCCGGCGGACGAGGTGCATGCAGCGGCACTCGCCTGTGGAGACGGCTGCTGGGGTAGGACGCGGTGCTCAAGTCGCATCTAACCAACAGCATCCATCATCACAACAACCACGCCGCATTGATCCCAGATGTCATGGAATCGTTGAGTCCTCGCGTATATGGTTTCTGGTGTGGTGTCTGTGAGTGATTTCCGTCCACAGCAGGGTTCGGCGAGCAATGGTAAGGTAGCTTGCGTGGTTGTCGTCGTTGTGTCAATTTCTTGCGAGCGTGAAGTCTAGACCAGCAGTGCCTCAGAGCAAGAGGTCCAGCACAAAGAAAGTCTGCTCTCCCACCTGCGGCATATCCACCACCATCGTCGACTTCGCATTGCATGACATTGGATGCTGCTGTGCCACATTCGCCTGTGATGATACATGTTCTTATGCCGCAGTTTGCGACAAATCACACACTTTGACATGCGCGCTACCTTATGCCCCCTTGGCGGGGCCATGGACGCTAAACAATCGGGTAGGCTCGTAGTCTCTGTCGTGGACGCACTTAGAGTTAGGTTGTTGGAGGCTTGGAGTTGGAGCCCCTTCTCATTCACTCCCGTCGCATCCAAGTCGAGCCTCTGTCACTGTAGAACTATCGCTCTCGGTCTGGCTGGATATTCTTGTCGCAAGGAAATCTCTCCATATCACGCGAGACACTTGCAGTTGTGCTTCTCGATCGACGGCGACAGTGTCAGTGGCTCCGCCAAAGTCTACCTCCTACTCCTAGCCCGCACACCGGCCGATCCTTTCCACGACCGTCAACCTCCGACGTCCTCCTACACCACCACCTCCTTCACCACCACCCATACCTCTCGCGTCGCACCTCCACCTCCCTCCACGCCGAAACACTGGTCATCGTATTGCCAGGATCGCCTTCCCACGACGTTCCAGCCCAAAGCAAATAGAGTTACTGCACCCAGACTTTCCTGTTCGCCGACCCTGGCAGCACCAGACCCTCCACCGATAGCCCCAAACGACACCCCAGTTCGTCCGCAGCTCCCAATTTCGACTGCGACAGAAACATTCATCCGACTTCCACGCCACCGCAACAATAGCTCAGTTGTCAGCGACGAGTGCGACTCCGAGACCACCGACCCAGTACAGACAACCTTCATATCGTACAGCGTATCCTCGGCCTGTCTCCGCTGCCACCGGACGATATCCTTCCATCTTCCGCGCCTGCGGCTGCTCCTCGCGAACCTCCAACCCTCGTCGCCGCCACTACAACCCTGGCCAGACCGCCACCGGACCTGCGAGCGTGCCTCTTATAACGACTGCCTCCACTCGAACCATTCGTACCAGTTCTCTTAGTACCCACGCCTGGCGTTGATCAACATATTCCGAGGGCTCGAACCCGCATGAGTGCTGTTATCTCCGCCTCCACGAACAACGCACACTTCGCTTATTGAGTTTTGCTCTTAAGCTACCCGGTGGAGGAGCTCGGCGATCCTTGCATATTTCGTGCTTCGTGAAAGCTCGACGGCGATACAGCACCCAAAATTCTATCTGCGTTTGGAAAGAGGGAAATAGTCGCAAACATGTCGCACGGAAAGATGACGCTGTACAAATTGGTGGTGCTGGGCGACGGTGGTGTCGGCAAGACAGCATTGACTATTCAGGTATGCGCTGGAATGCTACAGCCGAGATTGCAGGTGAACAAGCTAACCTCGTGCAGTTATGCCTGAACCATTTCGTCGAGACATACGATCCCACCATCGAAGACTCCTACCGAAAGCAAGTACAGATCGACGGCCAATCATGCATGCTGGAAGTGCTCGACACTGCCGGTCAAGAGGAATACACAGCACTCCGAGACCAGTGGATACGAGACGGCGAAGGGTTCATTCTGGTCTACAGCATATCGTCGCGATCTTCTTTCACACGGATACAGAAATTCCACCACCAGATACAGCGGGTGAAGGAGTCCTCAATCGCAGGCTCGCCCACATACCCAGGATCACCAATGTCACATAACTCACTCGGCAGCGCGGCTTTCGGTCCTGCGCCAATCATGTTGGTCGGCAACAAGTGCGATCGCGTCACAGAAAGAGAAGTGTCAACACAGGAGGGAAGCGCCCTGGCGAAACAGCTGAATTGCGAATTTGTGGAGGCATCGGCGAAGAATTGCGTCAATGTCGAAAAGGCGTTTTACGATGTCGTTCGCCAGTTGCGACGACAGAGAGCCAGCGCGCCACCGCGAGGCGGCGCGAGGAATCACGCCGAAGCATCACCTCGAGCACCTCGAACCAACGGCGGCGAACACTACTCTGACCGGGAGAAGAAGCAGCGATACCGACGGTCAGACCGCGATAGAGGAAGAAGCAGCAAATGTGTGGTCTTGTGAGATGTGTTTGACTGGACAATTCCAGGAGCATCGAGCTATCATCATGCTTGTCCGCGTACTGAGCGGCAGTGCTGGCTTCCCGAGCAGCTGAAGCGCACGATTCGCTTGGCCAGCATCAACAAGATCCACGAACGACGGCGAGACGATTGCGAGCGCGAGCGTGTGTGGGTGCGATGAACCTACTCCGCGCCGGACATGGGACACGGACGAGACGCGGCGATTGAAATGAGATGGCTCAGACGGAACGATGGCTCTGTGCTGCCACATGCAGAAGTTCTCGCGGCGCGCTGTAGCGCAGCACTGTCGCAACCCGGCGTGGACTGCTCTGCTAGAGCTCCGCCAACTTCGCTACACTTTCGGCCGGTCATCGCCTCGGCCACGTTCACGGCGTCGAAGTCGGGCAATACGAGACATCAGGGAATGGGTGGGAGGATCAAAAGGGAATGACCATGTGCATGCTTGGGATCGCGGACACAAAAAAGCTAGGGATGAAATGGAAGGACACGGTCGTGTCGGACGCGATACCCAGTGAGATAGAGAAGTCGCTCAAAGGAGCCTCGAAAGCAATGACTGTTGCAATATTCGTTTCTCACCGCTTCATTTCGCTCTTCATCTCCGCCTTCTTCGTCTCGCTGACAGGCTGCGTTCATATGATGCTCCAACTTCCGCTCAAGCCCAGGTTGTCAGGCAGACCCTCGTCAGCGCCGTGCACACCCGTTCGCCAACGCAGTCACTCCGAGCGAGAGAGGTTCAAGCAGCAATGCTACACCAAGGGTCTTGACCCGAAGGATGAGATTGTTCCCGATCTGGTCGTCCCGTGCGAGACTTTCTGCATTCTGGAAGAGGATGTTGGGCTGGGTTTGAAGGCGCGATTGTGGTGAAGTCTCTCCCTCTGGAAAGGCGGCTTCGTTAGGGTTAGGGTTTGGGTTGTGTAAAAGTCGTGGGATGGGTCGGCGGCGATGATGAATCTCGATGGGGAGCAAGTGTGAAGGTACCGTCTGTTGTGAGTGTGGTCTTTGTGGTGTTGAGGTAATGTCCTACCTTCTTTCGGTGGCCTGAGTGCTGTATTGTGAGACTTTGTCGTGGTTTTGCTTGGTGTGGTTGGACTTGAACGTATATCTACTACGTTTCGATGTCAACTGCAGGTTGCGAATCACAGATACTGACGAACAACATGCAAGAGCACGAAAAACCCAGTAGAAGGATACAACGGACAAGAAATACCACAGCTGACACCACGAACGACATATCATTTCATCTCGAGACGTTACACAGCCGTTCCACATGGAAAATGCCCATATCACTCTTACATACATCTACAGCCATCTACTTCTCAATCCCCAACCTCTCCGCCGCAGCAACAAACCCATTCTCCTCCATCCTCACCCAGACATCCACCCACTCTTTCGCCTCCTCCGCCAACCACTCCGGATTCCTCTCCTCCCTCGGCCGCTCCACATACAACGTCCGAAAGCCATTACTTTTCGCATGCTTCAAGTCGTCCAAATGCGCCGCCACCATCATACACTCCTCGGGCTTCAAGCCCATCTTCTCCGCCGCGCCGAGGTACACTTTTGGACTGGGCTTGTACGACTGGAACATTTCCGACGAGTAGATGTGCGTGAAGGGCATTTTGGCGTGGGTCTTCATGTCCTCTAGTAGGGCGACGTTGCCGTTGGAGAGCGTCGCGGTGGTGAATTTCTTGTTTAGCATGGTGAGACCGTGGACGGTGTCGGACCAGGGGTCGAGGTAGTGCCAGACCAGACTGAGTTGGAGGACCTTTTGCTCGTTCCAGAGGGAACTGGCGGAGTCGGAAGTTACCAGGCCACGGTTGGAGAGGATTTCTTGAAGGGCTTCGAGGTGGTGCTGGTCGACGGTTTTGTAGCGGAGACTGGCGTCGTTGGCGATGGCCCGGGTGAAGGCGTAGTAGGTGTTTCGCCATTCTTGCGCGATTTCACCCCATTGTTCGTAGGTCTGTGGACGGGTTAGCTGTGGGAGGATGAGATGGGATGGGTGAGTGCTGCGAACCATGGCGGAGGCTTTTGAGCGGACATCGCTGTTGATTGAAGATGATGAGTCGAGAGCTTCCTTGGCTGAGTTGTACAAGGTGTCTGTGACAGTCTTACGCCAGTCCACACATGTCCCGAAGACGTCGAAGAAGAGGCCCCTTGGCTGCGGGTCTTGGAGGATCGTTGTCATGATTGCCGGAGTATTGCTTCCCGTCTCTCAGATGCTATGAACGAACAGAAGAATGCGGATACTTATCGTCGAGAGCACACGGTCATAGCAAGAGGCATATACATTTCTGCCAGTTCGTTACTCCGTCCGCTTACAAGTCAGAGGTGAAAGACCTCGGCGAAGACCGGTAGCTTGCCAGAGATATGATTCACCAGCTCGCACAATAGGCAAGTTGTGCATTGGCAGCACAAAGAATGACTTGATGCAGCCGATTCATCGTAAGTCACAGAGATACAGCGAAAGATGATTCTCCTGGTGTTCTGCTGTCTTCGAGACTCTCGTCGGTGACGTTGAAAGGCTGGAACGCTGTCATCAAGTCCCGGCTTACCACAGTCGCAAAGTGGGTACGCCAATGCACGTCGACCGGTTCATATCCGGACATCACGTTCACGGCTTCAAAACAAACGCGGTGGTCATTGCTCAAGATGGAGATCACGCCTGGAGGACAAGCGCGCCGAGGAGGTAAACAAGATGTCAGCCGACGCGACAAGTGTAGTGCCGCGAAAGACGAGTCGTCAGTCAGGCAAAGAGGAGAATGCGAATGCCGAAGAGACGAGTGGACAAGACGAGTGTGCGTGAACAATAGACTGTGGTATCATTGTTTGAGTTCAATTATTCTCCCCTTGAACTCCTCGAGCCGTTATGCTACACATCAATCAAAACCATGAAGCTCGGCCGAGAGCAGCCTGCTTGAAAAAACCATTCCCATCTGCGCCATCCATCACCAGCTTTCCCTGAGCCGCAGCACCGTGCTGATGGATATTTCTGAGTCGTGAAAGCATGCAAGTGTGTTGTGTTGTGTTGTGAAAGAACCCCAAAGACCGGAAACCGTTTAACCACCGAATCCGTAGAGAGTGCGGCCTTGACGCTTGAGGGCGTAGACGACGTCGAGAGAGGTGACGGTCTTGCGCTTGGCGTGCTCGGTGTAGGTGACGGCGTCACGGATGACACCCTCGAGGAAGGTCTTGAGAACTCCGCGGGTCTCCTCGTAGATCACTGTGAAGGAAGGTCAGATGGATGTTGTGTGGAGGCGAAGGTGTCTTGTGGTGAAGGACATACTGGCTGAGATACGCTTGACACCACCACGACGCGCCAGACGGCGGATTGCGGGCTTGGTGATTCCCTGGATGTTGTCGCGCAAAATCTTGCGGTGACGCTTCGCACCGCCCTTTCCGAGGCCCTTGCCACCTTTGCCGCCTGTGAGGAAGTGAGTCAGTATGTTGATGATGGAGAAGAATGATGAAGAAGGAAGAGGAGTGAAGACGTACGTCCAGTCATGTTGATTGAGGTTGTTGTGGGTGGGTGAGAGTTGTGGAGTTGTTGTATTGATGATGGAAGCTGGTGGAGATGCTTGGTGGTTGATGGAGCGGATGAGTTGCAGATTTGGTGGGGGACTGGGCCGGTTAAGTAGTGCGGCTGTGAGGTGCGTCTTTCCGCAATCACGACGCGACTTTCTCGGCGTGGCCCGTGACTGTTGCAAAACAAGCAGGCGTGATTGCGTTTCGACCAATCAGAATTCACGCCTAACACAGTGTTCTTTCCAGCACATGTTTTGGACCTTGATTGCACACAGCCCCGTCGCCCTTCTTCTACCTCCGCCCTTCCACCAATTCCTGCACCTCGACATCCACTTTCTCATCACTCATCCTCACCAACACATCAACCATCCACACGAACATCATCAACAATGGCTCGTACCAAGCAAACTGCCCGTAAGTCATCACCCTCATGATGATGTCCATCTCGGAGATCATCAACAACATCACCGCCATCACCGTCACCGGTCGCAATTTGACATCACTGTCGTCGTCGTCGTTGGTTTCCGCCACCGACTTCAACTTCGTCACATGTCACCTTGCGCACCTCAACCACCCTCCACCAACACACATCATCATGAACATACTCTAACACACCATCACAGGCAAGTCGACTGGTGGCAAGGCCCCTCGCAAGCAGCTCGCCTCCAAGGCCGCTCGCAAGTCCGCACCATCCACCGGAGGTGTCAAGAAGCCTCACAGGTACAAGCCCGGTAAGCATCACCCGACGCGTCTTCTGACTCATCATCACAACAACATTCACTGACTTCTTCTCTCAGGTACCGTCGCTCTCCGTGAGATCCGTCGCTACCAGAAGTCGACCGAGCTCCTCATCCGCAAGCTGCCCTTCCAGCGCTTGGTCCGTGAGATCGCCCAGGACTTCAAGTCCGATCTCCGCTTCCAGAGCTCTGCCATCGGCGCTCTCCAGGAGTCCGTCGAGGCCTACCTCGTCTCCCTCTTCGAGGACACCAACCTGTGCGCCATCCACGCCAAGCGTGTCACCATCCAGAGCAAGGACATCCAGCTCGCCCGCCGTCTCCGAGGCGAGCGCTCTTAAGCGACAACAACACTGGTCCTTCACATCATCTCTCCAACACGACTTCATGAGTAACCACCTCGACCTCTCTCGGCACAGATTGTCGGTGTGATGGGCGGTGGATTCTTGGGATGCTGGCTCTTTCTCACAATTTCAACGGCGTTACAATGGGGCTTTCACACAATTGATTGCATGGGCTGAATGGGTTTCGAGATATCACAACGGTGCACCAGGGTGGAAGGGTAGCACAACATGCAATGTATCATAATGACAATGGTGCAAAAGGCGAAAGCCGCTGATCAAACTTCACAAACGTCCTCGACTTTCTCTGTTTCTGTGATGCTCGTCTATCGCGTTGTTTTGATGTTGCTCGATCTCGCGTCCACGGGCGCAATCTGCTCTGTCGGCTCGGCGGCTGCTGGCAGTCGTGCTCGTGCCTCCAGCTTGCATCGTCGTCCCACGCTGAGGTGGCTGTACAGGTGACTGCTACTACCTTATCAACGGCGAAATGCGACGTGGACAGCAACATCTCAAACAAGATCTGCCTCGTTGAAACAACACTTCCAGATTGTCACCGAGCAGAGATTCATCGTCACCTTGGGAGCTTTGGGCCTGACGTCCATCGGCCGAACCACGCCTATTTGCGGGCAGCACTAGTGCACGCACCGGATCCGTACCAACACTCCACCGACCCTGTTCCACTGATCTCTAAACGTGGACCTCGACACTCATTCGAACCGCCATGAGCGAATACACCAGGACCGCTGTCGCCGGACAGGACATGCCTCAGCGTGCAGCATAACAGCAAAGAACGGCGCAGCGCTTTGGACGATTCCTAGAACCAATGCCTCTGCCAAAGCCCACACCATGACCTTTGCATTCTTCGCTGGACGGTCCTCTCTTCGCAAACTCCACCACACCGTCCAGCGGAACATCTATCGCCAGCACAAACGCAATGTCCAACACGAGAGTTCGAAGTCCAACGAGCCATCCTCCACGAGCAAGAGCAAGAGCAAGAATGAGGTCCCATCGAAAGCCTTCTTCACAGGCTCATACTGGGCCTGGATCGAACCGATCAAGATCCCCTTCCGCGGCTATGAGAACATGCAACAACGCAGTCCACTCATGACACAATTCGAGAGCAGCCTCATCATCTACTTCCTCGGCGACCTCGCAGCCCAAACCATGCAGACCAACGTCTACATCGACGGCCGCTACGAACCCATCCGCGGCGTGCGAGCCTTGATCATCGGCGGAATCTCCAGCATCCCGAGCTACAAATGGTTCCTCTTCCTCGGCCGACACTTCAACTACGCCTCCCATATCAAGAGCCTGGCGGTCAAAATCACGGTCAATCAGATGTGTTTCACGCCCGTGTTCAACACGTATTTCTTCGGCATGCAGACGTTGCTCGCGGGCGGGTCGTGGGCGGAAGCGAAGGAGAGGGTGGTGAACACGGTTCCGAGGTCGTTTGTGAGTAGTTGGAAGGTGTGGCCGGTAATCACGGCGTTTTCGTTTACGTTTATACGGCCGCAGAATCGGAGTGTGTTTGCGGGGGTTTTCGCGGTGTTTTGGCAGACTTATTTGAGTTGGTTGAATCGGACGGCGGAGGCGGCGGAGAAGGAGAAGCATAAGATGCTCTATCAGGCGGGAGGGCATGAGGTACAAGAGCAGCAGGTGGTGGAAAAGGACAAGAAGAAGAAGATGAAAAAGAAGCCAAAATCCGAGAAGAAGGATACGGATATCACGAAAGAGTAGAAACATGTACGACGAGGTGCAGGATCACCACATACAAAGGAAATCAACGACACTCAGATCTTGCCGTACCTCCGTGATCCCGCTCAAACTGCACCGCATGTGTCTGACTCCGTGGGCTTGGATTGTGCAGTCTGCGCCAGGGAACGAAAATACAGTTCGAGGAGGATGTGTTTATTTGAGAGGAATGAAAGCAAAGACAAGACTTTCGTCCTTCGAGGTAAGAGGTAAGACTATACCGACCGAGCTACTGGAGTCCGAGGTGCGCGGTGCGCTTTAAGCGGAGCCATGGAGGTACTGATCTAGCGGAAGACGCTTCAATACTACTGGTAAGTCTTGCTACTCCCCCAATCTCTACCACTTCTCCATCATCGGCCGAATATCAATCTCATTAGTGAAGCACCTCTTACTCTGCGTATGCAAATACCAATAACTCTCCGCAATATCATCCGCCGCGATCTTCGCCTCGGGAGCCATGCCCTTCGTCCACTCCTTGGTCAGTTCAATGTCAATCACCCCATCGACGATCGAGTGAGCGACGTGCACGCCTTGAGGAGCATACTCCCTCGCGATGGACATGGATAGAGCGCGCATGGCGAATTTGGCGGATGCGAAGACGGACATTTGCGCGTTGGCTTTGATGGATGCTGTGGCGCCTGTGAAGATTAGGGTGGGCGGGTATTTGGCTGAGGAGTCGGAGGCGTGGGCGAGGAGGCCGGGAAGGACGTGTTGGGCGAACATGAAGGCTCCTTTGCTGGGGAGTGGAGGTTGGGGTTAGAATTGAGGGCTGGCGGGGAGAGTGATGGGGAAGGAACTTACGCAACGACGCCGTGAGCGGTCTCGAAGTCCTCGACGCTGATCTCGAGGATGGGCTTCCGCATTGGTCGGGAGGAGGCATTGAAGATTGCTGCGGCGATGGGAGCGCCAGAGAACTCTTGTTCGATCTTGCTGAAGGCGGCCTTTAAGCTGTCTTGGGAGGAGACGTCTGTGGAGATGCCGATTGCTCGTCCGCCGCTTTTGTTGATCTCCTCGGCGGTTGGTTCGAAGTTGGAGGGGTTCCGGGCCAAAAGGATGACGGGATAGGAGGCTGCGAAGCGTTTGGCAATTTCGGCTCCTGTGCCACTGGAGGGAATGTCAGTTGTTGTTTGTCGTAGAGCTATTTGGAAACTGACGTACGGTCCAACACCTGCTATGATGGCAATTGCTTTAGACATGGTGCTTGTGTTGGCGATGGTGTGAATTCCTGTCTTCTGGAAATGCTCTAGAGAAGTCAGAAGATGTTTTGATACTCTCGACTCTCGTACTTGAAGAGGCTTCGTCTTCGCTCTGCTGATATGCGGTTACCAATGCGAATGACGCTGTTGCAACTGAGGGGCATAGCTCGTTATTAGGTTGGAACCGCCTCGGGCGAAACGATCAGTAATCGGTATATCACTGCAGCAAAGGCCTGGCTCGAGAGAGGTACTGTATGCCTACCTCCAACGCACCATCACTAATCAGTAGACCGAGACACGCAACGGATCAAGCTTACCTTACCATCACGCTATAGCGACTCAGTCCGTAGCTCCGACTGAGAGCCATACACGAAGAGCGGAAGTACACCGCTGTACAGATACAAAACCGCCGCCTCGCCGAGTTGCAAGTTCACTCGGTATCGCAAGAAACCGTAGCCATGGCCAAACGAACAGAGACGACCTACCAAGTCACGCGAATCACTCGCACCTTCGACAAGCCCTTCGACCAAGTCCTAGAGCGCTTGAACTCCAGCATCAAGCAGCCCGACGGCGCGGGCTTGGGCATCATCGACCACTTGCAATCCAAAGAAGCCTTTGAGAAAGTCACCAATGCAGCTCTCGGACCACATGGATTCATGAAGTTCCAACAATTCGATCATGGGCAATGGATGGGCTTGTACGGCGTGAATGGAGGCCGGAATGTGGCGAGAATCATCTTTGGAAACCCTCAGATTGCAATCACTATGCTCAAGCATGACGTGAAGGCCGGCCTGTTCGTGCCGGTGGAGGTTTTGATCATCGAGAGGGAGGATGGGAAGGGCACGGACGTGGTTCAAGGTGAGGTTTTCCCTGGCCAAGTCGTGGGGGAGTCGAGCTGACATTTGAACAGTGAAGCCGAGTACGTTGATTGCGGGCGCCGAAGGGTCGAGCGGTGAATTGAAGAAGGCAGCGGAGATTCTGGACGACAAGTTGGAGAAATTGTGGGAGTATGTTGCAGAGTGATCGTGAGAGAGCTCTGTTCGTTGAAGGATGGCCAATAGAAGGGGCGAACGCGCTAAATTGATTGATACGCGACCTTGAATCCACAGTCATCACGACGAGAGCTTTGATGCCTGGTGTACTGTTTTCTCGCTCGCCACCGTCTCCAATACCACCGTCTCCAACAACAATGATGGAGCGATGGCCTTCAAACGTGTCCGCCGTGGATCTGTCCAAACGATGAATCATGACGACAGCGACTACGGCACAGAACTCGACCTCAACGAGAGCGACTATGGCTCCGACCTCGATGCTGCGACCTGGGACGCACTCTTGACTGAATCCGAGTCACAACAACAGTTTCCCTCCTTTAAGGTCGAAGAGTTTCCCTCCTTCAACGGTGAAGACATCCCCGAACCGGTCGTTCAAGATGAGCCCGAGGCGCAAACCCATTCTCTCCGGCTTGCGCGCGTGCGTGACAGCCTCGCACGAGCTATCAGTGGACTCACGGAGACATGCGAGCAGTTGGACGGGCTGGAGGTGGAACTCAAGCAGGAGCTACCTCAATTACCTCTGCCTCAAAAGCGGGAGCGTACGGTGGAAGTCGAATACAGCGAGATTAACCGTCTCGCCTTCATCAGTGAGTTTGGACAAGACAACAGTGAGTTGGCGGAGACTGACATGCTGACCGTAGCGGACGATAGCTGCCGCCGAACCGCCTGTGAAGTCGCCTGGGAAAGTCGATACGAGGTCGCCGATAGAACAGTTCCGCAGGTCGAGCTATAAGAAGAACATGACTGTGACGGACATTGTGTCCCCTGCGTGGTGCGAGATCCAATACTGGTACAACTTGACGAAGCACGGGCGGATACCAAGGACTGTGAACATGGTCAAAGGGTCGAGGATACACAAAGTCAAAGAGATGGAAGTGCATACAGAAGTGCCGGTGAAGATCGATACGAAGGAAGACAAGCTTGGTCTACGACTGTGGAATGTCATTCAAGGCTTGCGAACTCTACGAGCGACGGGCCTGACTCGGGAACTGGAAGTCTTTGGCGTGGTAGAGGGCGAAGTGTTCATTGGGATCATCGACGAGATCTCGCGCACATGTCCGGACGAGGAGATGGAGGAGAATATGCTGAAATCAGGGGACACCTCGACTTCACCGAGTACGAAGGCGAAGCCAAGTGCTATTCCTGCTGATCAACGCACAATGAAGGACTTCTTGACCAGCTCTCAAGCAAGCGGCGTTTCCGGCAGCGATGGCGCATGGCTAGGACCTCTGCGAGAGAGACCTCGTACGATCTATCTCGGCGATATCAAGACTCGCAGTTCCAGCAAGTTGCCGCGACCAGGCAGCGAGACGAAACCGGCGGAGATTCAGCTGATGATGTACCGACGTCTACTCCTGGATCTGGCCGCGAACAAGGTCGATGCAGAACCCATCTTCGCCTGCTACACAGTCGAGCCACACAAGCCTTTCAGCGATACGTTCATCGCTTCGTTGGGCAACATCGACTTCGACTTCTCCTCCCAAATGACAAATGTCTCTGTCGAAGCCGACGACGCCAACGACGAATTCGCGGCTCCTGAAAGTGATCCTCTGGCGGAGATCCTCGCTCACAACACCCTGAGCTCGCTATGGTCACACATGATTGCCGAGTTCACAAAGACCATCTCCGTCAATGCTTCTTCGTCTAGTGTGTCTCGACTGCTATCCGCAGAGTATCGACAGGCCGATCGCGGCAACGTCATCGGAAGACACAGCTTCGTGTACGACAGCGGCATTCTCGAGCCATACCTGCAAGATGTGATGAAGTGGTGGAAAGGACAGCGTGAACCACGTGGAGTGGATATTGAGGATGCATACCTCAAATGCCGACCTTGCGCGTTCAGAGAGATATGTACATGGCGAGCTGAGAAAATCGAGGAAGTCGCAAACAAGGCGAAGCTGAGGAGTGCAGCAAGGGCGAAAAGTCAAGTGTGAAGGTGTACATGACCGACGATTTACGATGAACATACTTCAGATACCTGCTATTCACCAAGGATACGCTCTCGCGTCCTCCTCCTTCTCCACGTGCAGCCCATTCCTGACCTGCTCCTGATGCTCCGCATCGAGATACTCCAGGAGCACGTCGCCATACCTCTCCCTTCCCTTATACTTCGCCACATCGTCTCCCCAACTGCGCACTGCACTGGCGAGCCTCCCAGGTACATACGGCTCCCTCGCGATCTCCACCACGGGATGAAAATATGTCCGAATGGTGAACACCACCCCTCCACTCCTCGGCAACCGCCTCAGACTCTGCCTCTCAGACCGGAACCAATGATGCTCCACAATCCGATTCTTTTCCGCGGTATCCCAGCCAAAACTGCCCTCGGCTCCATCTTCACTACCGATCGACTCCGACCACGCCAGTCCATCGTCCACCTGGATGAAGTAGTTGTTCCGCACTACTGGCTTATCCGGCGGCACTCTGCGGAAGAAATTCATCATACCCTTTTCCAGTTTCTGTGCATAGCCTGGAACGTTGCCAGAAGTGTGAATGTCTGACAAGCACATACCGAATTTATCTTCAAGGCGCCAGAAACCCGCGAGCAAGATCGCGCCGGCGAGGAGGTAGTATTGTCCGTCTTCGCGCTCGAACATGATCGCTAGGTCATCCTGGACCAGGCGAGCGCAGAGCTGCATGGGATCTTCGGAGGTGCCGTTTACGGTCAGGTGGTCTTTGCGAATGTCGAAGGACTCTCCCGTGGCGAGGTTGTCGATGCCGACTTCTGTTTTGCGGAACAGGCTGGGATAGCGATCCGGGAGGTAAGATGCCAATTCTTCGAGGAGCTCCACGGCGCCGTCGACAACGCGCGGCTCTGGGTCTGTTCGGCAGCACTTCGCGCCACGAGAGGCGATGCGCTGGGCTTTGAGGGTGTGAAATTTGAGGTATTCGTTATCCAGTTCGGTCCAGTCGTCCCAATGCATTGTGCGGAGACCCATGGTTATGTGATATGGGCCATGGCGGAAAGGGCGGTAAGAAAGTGGCGTTTTGGTGGTGAGAGACCAGTCAGGGTATGGAGCGGGCTTGGGACGAGTGAATGGATGAGGTTCCCAGGCTGTGAGATGTAAATGCTCAGACACTGCAGCACTGCAACGGTGTGTAATTGCTACTCACTCCCTGGCTTTCGCGCCGCGGACCGAGCGAGCCCTTCCGAGCTCGAAAGAGACTTCTGCGTTCCAAGTGAATGACGACGAGATGCTAGCCATGGTTGGCATGCAGGTCCTTCGAACAAGTGCTTGGTTACATGGTAGACCAGTATCGAGACAGCAGTGAGCAGGATGATGAAGCCGATCGGGTTTGTCTGAGAAGTTTCTCCTTGAAGCCTGTGAAGTAGGTCGAGCAAGGACTCTGTGATAGCTGCGAGCATTGCGGTCGAAGTTGTTGAGCGAAGCAACGCCTCGACTCAAACAAAACACGAACGTCTCTTACAACCACGCGCAAAGACATGTTGAGGTCTTATCGATAGCGCTGGACGATAGGCGTGGATCTGCGCGCAGCTGTCAGAGCTCGAGACCGGCTGGGGTCATTGATAAGGTATCTGCCATTTGGGGCAAGTGGGTCCGGTTTGTTGCATTGAGTAATGGCCGGTCTGCACAGTATGTGAAAGCTCGTCGCTCTGATCACAACAAACGCTCAATATTGGGCAGCGCCTTCGGATATTCTCGTTGCTCCTTCTGCTTCCTCTTCAGCAGACAGTATTCGCCCCACACCCTCTTGTATTTCGCTGGAATGAACGCCAGATCTGGCACGTAGCCCAATCGTCCGACGATGCCAGTCGATGCGGCATCCAAATATGGCAAGCACTTGACTTTGTCCCATACTTGCTGGTCGTCGATGTAGCTTGGTTCCAAAGCTGTTGTTTGCGTGCTGGGTAGATTCACATCGACCATGAAATTGCAGCGCTGCAGGTCGGTGTACTTGCTGAGGTCCTCGCGGTTCTCATCGTTCATTCCACTGGGAACTAGCCATGCTCCTGGAAAGACACCGAATCCTGTGGTGGCCTGCGAGAACTCTCCTGGAAGAAGGCCTTTGAACTCGCTCTTGACGAACTTCGCGCGGACACCATCTGGAAGCAGGTAGTGGGATGGGAAGCGGTACCATTCCTTGCCCAGGCACACCAGATCTCCCGAGTTGGACATTCCTGCCTGGTGTAAAGGCTTATAGATCTCCAGAGGAGCGCTGAAAGCAGTGACAGTACCCAGCGTACGGAAGACGGCAATAATTGTCGCAACGACAACAAATCCGAGGATTCCCACCAGGCGCAATTGAACAGGAATGGCGCTGACAAGGTCCTTCGGATCGGTCGACCCGAGGTTTGCGAGTATAATGTGCATGGCAACAGCCGCGTTGAGAGCCAATGCTGGGTAGGCCGGATACATAAACCTCTCCTCCTTGTGCGGCTGCAGTGTGAATATTGCCAGCCACAGGTAGAATGGCGTCAAGAAGACTATGCCTCGGAGGTAGCTTGACTTCGTGGCTCCCTTGGTACGCAAGAAGTGCTGAGTAAGAAGTAGCGGCATGGAGGCGAGTGCCAGAAGCAACCAGACATGGAAATTCAGGAATAGGTTCCTCAAGTAGAAGTGCCACGGCTCGGTCCCGTAGAGGTCAGGGCCCTTGCTGCTGAACACATTGTACCAGACAATGTTAAGAGGCACCAGAACCAGCTTCTTGTACAAGAAGGAGTCAAGACCAACCTGCAGAGACAGAACTAGCAGCACTCGAGCAACGCCATCGGCCACTCGCCAGAACAGCTCGATGAGACCTTCTCGGCTGCTCAACCATGCCAGAAGCAGCTCCTCGAGCAAGAATGGAGCAGACATTGCTGCAGCGAACGGCCATCCGAGGCAAGCTCCGGCACCAAAGCAGAAGATACCCTGTGCGGTACGTAGCCCGCCACGCCAGTCCATGAACGCCGCGATGCCAAGCGTGACAAAGTACATCGCGAAGCTGCTCGGGAGGTAGGCCGCGCTCGCGTGGTACATGCCAGGTGCTGTCACAGTGATGAGAAGGTAGAAGATTGCAATCCTTGGATTCAGCGCCACGGAGATCTTGGAGAAGAGTCTTGACTCGCAGACTGCGCACACAAATGCGAGAGTGCCGCGGAGGAGGTAGAATTCAGCGACCTTTGGGCTAGCAAGGGCTGGTAGGAACTTGACGAGAGGCGTCACGATAGCATGGAGACCTGCATATGTCCAAGATCTAATGGCATAGTCGGGCGAGTACTCCCAAGTCTGGAACCCGTGCCCATGGTTGAGGTAATGTGTCGGCTCCCAGTAGTTGAAGACTTCATCGCAGTCCTGGATAGGGCTGAATATCGCGGCCACCAGATGGCTTGTGAAGAGTATATAAAAGGCTGACACGGCCGGCATGTGAATTGGAACATTTTGCTGTCGCTGCGAACTGCGATCCGAAAGTCAGTTCTCGGACACTCTGGCTTCTTTCAAGGGAAGAAGCTTACGGAGTTCCAGCTGGCAGCTTAGTGGGCCTTGAGGGTGATTTTGAGAAATTCAGGCTCTTCGCTGAGCCTTTTGATTTCGATGAAGGCATGTTGGCGTTTCTCCAAGAGATTGATGTGTGCTGCGAAAGACGGTTCAAATACTCCTCGAGGAGTGAGGTGGAGAAGCATCGCGTGAAATTGGACCCTGGAAGACGCGCTCGGTCTGCGGTGACGTCTGGCCTCGAGAAATTTCAAAGCTCCGTTCCGTTTGTCGAGACTCGAACATTGCAATCTTCCTTGAACACCTTTTCGCTCCGCTTTTGCAACGCAATGGACGAAATACTCGAAACCCAGAATCCCGACGAAGCGCGCCCAAACAAGCGAGTGCGACTCGAGGCTCCGCTAGAAGTGACGGAACAGCTTCGAGACGAGATGGCGGACGTGGACGATTGGGACGATGTTTACGGTGAGTCCGGTGAGAAGAGTGGCAAGAGCGCGGTAGCGGCAGCAGCATCTGGCACAGTAGCAGATGCAACAATCAAATCGGAGGAAGACGTAGCAGTGACATCGCAAGAGGCGACCTTTGCGCCGCCGGTGCATGAGGCGCACGGTCAAGAGGAAGTACAGCTTGTGAAGGAGGAAGTAGAAGATGGCATCCCAGCGGAGGCTGTGTCGAATGGCGACGATTTTGTGTCGGCTCCTCCTCAAGAGGAGAACGCAACAGCGACTGTGCTTGCAGAGACTACTGAAATAGTGCGCGACACCTCGGAATCGAATGAGCAGCCGACTGCGATCAAGGACGAACCCAATTCGCAGCCGGAGCTCCCGTCCACCGCCAATGAGGCCATCGAAGGCGCGACATCAACAGACATGGTTATGGCGGATGCCGACCACTCAGCTTCACATACGAAAGCCACCGATGATCCCGAGTTCATGGCCGCAGCTGCCGCACAGAAGGGCAACGAGACTTCAGAATGGCAATTCGATTCGTCCGACGCCGAGTCTTCATCCGACGACAGCAGCTCAGACTCGGATTCGGATTCCGCCAACGACAGCAGCGACGAGGCTTACGACATGATGGACCCCGCTGCATTGGCTAAGATTCTCATGGCTGGCGACGGTGAAGATGGGGAGGGTGGAGATCCAAAGGGCAAGATCACGGCGGATCATCAGCCTCGGACAACGAATGAGGTTAAAGAGGTTGTGGTTGAGAAGCCGGATGTCAAGGTCACAGAGGACATGAAGATTACATTCCTGGGCAATATCGAGAGGACCGTCGAGAACATGGCGTTGATCAAGGGCGCGACCCCAGGTGAATACCAAGTGTTGGAAGGAGGATCAGTTCTCTGCACAGAGGACAGGGTTGTGATTGGCGCAGTTGCGGATACCTTTGGCAGAGTTCAAGAGCCTCTGTACAGCGTGGCGTTCACCAATGCGAAGGAGGTTGAGGCGGCTGGCATAACACACGGCACCAAAATCTTCTACGTGGACAATCACAGCACATTCGTCTTCACCCAGCCGCTCAGGAACATGAAGGGAACAGATGCGTCGAATATCCACGATGAGGAGGTCAATGAGGACGAGCTCGAGTTCTCGGATGATGAGGCGGAGGCCGAGCACAAGAGGCAGAAAAAGCTGGCAAAGCAAGCTCGTCGTGGTGGAGCTGTACGTGGTGGTGGCAGAGGAGGTGGTAGGAGCTTCGGAGCACCTGGCCACGATTCGGGCGATACTTTCATCGGCGGCAGCGATGCGCCATCTCAGAGCTACGGTGGTGGAATGAGCTATGACGATGACGACGAATCTGCAGAGTTCTATCAGCCCTTGAAGCGGCCTGACAATCTCGCGCAAATCATGGCTGGAGGACCTCCCGAGATTAGGCCACAGCTCGCGTTCGATCGAGGTCGTGGTGGCAGGGGTCGAGGAGATGGTGGACGTGGCCGAGGTGATAGAGGACGTGGCCGCGGGGACAGGGGCCGAGGACGTGGAGATCGTGGTAGGGGTCGTGGATCATTCCTTCAAGACGGGCAGCGAGGCGGACGTGGAGGCGCAGACCCAGCAGCTGGCTTCAAGCACAACGCACACACTTACCCGGATCAACACAACAGTCACCCGCCCGAGCAGCAACCCCACGCTTTGCCAGAGAAGCCAGACGTGCCGCAGGGCGCACTGGATTCCTACCAGTTTAATGGGGATCGATACCAGTATGTGCAGCCTTCAGCAGGTGCCGCGCAGTACACTCCGTACGGTCAACAACCTGCGGCCAATTTTGCATACCCTGCTGGAACCCACGTCAATCGGGCATTCTTCCAACCGCAACAGTACGGTCAGCCGCAACAGCAGCAGTATCCTCCCTGGAATGGCCAGCAGCATCAGCAGCAACAGTACGGTCAGCAGCATCAACAGCAGTACGGCCAGCAACGACCGCAGCAGTACAGCCAGCAACAATCGCAGCAGTACGGACAGCAACAATCGCAGCAGTATGGCCAGCAACAGTCGCAGCAATATGGCCAGCAATACCCACGTCACGGTCAGCCTCCGCCTGCTCCTCAGGGAGCTGCTCCACCAGGAGGAATCCCTGACATCGCCGGCATCTTGGCAAAACTGGGTGGCAATCCGCCTCAGTGAGATCGTCTTGCCCGTAGGCTTCTCAACATATCGCCTCGGCGATTGCTTGTGTTTGTTTTGAAGATACCCCACCGCAGCTTGTCGGTCACGTTCAGTGTCTGCCATTGCGCTCATCGTCCACCGTCGATGCAGCGTTGTCGGTCGAAGTTCCGCTCGAGCATAGGAGGAAAGCTCCGTGTACACATCAATGTTCATACGAGGGGGTCCGTATGGTCGTCCGTGGTGTCAGATGTAGTGTAGGCAGTACGACCCTTTCGGTCCAATACCCATTCACATCGGTCCACGTTGTTGTCTTTTTGTGAGATTGAATGAGTAGTCGTTCATGTCGATCGTCCTGCTTTCACATCCGCGTATCTGTGTCGGCTCGACACTTGTCGTTCCTGATTGCTCTCGTGTGCGGATTGCTCGTAGTCTGCTCCTGTATGCCCATGCTGAGGCTCTCGATCTCGATAGATTGCAAACATCAAGCGTACCTGCGAACAGAAACATCACACGCCCACGGCACTACACGATAGTTCAAAGTTCCATACATCCAATGCTGTCATTTGGAGCAGTTCATGTTGGTCATTGGAAACAAATAGGGTAAGCTTGTCTGATCGCTTTTTGTTCCTTGAAAAGAACCCAAACCCTAACCCTAGCGTTGAGTGTCCTCACCATGCCAGCGTTCGTCCGAGCGAATTCGCTAGACTGATGTGTGTAGGTGACCACGCCATCTTCATCAACCGGTATGCAAGGGAACATTGAGTGATCTGGATTCTCGAGGATGCCTCTGCGGCCCCGGAACTACCATGCTCAAACATGCAATACGAAAAACGAGCAGACCGCAGTCTGTCGACCAACAAAACGCCAGTGATCCCAACGACTGTACAAGCGCCAACGACGACCTCACAACGCCTTCGCACCTCTCCTCCTCTTCTCCCTGATCGCACTCTCCATCCTCGAGATCATACCCTTCAAGCCCACGCCTCTCTCACAATTCTCCTCAATCCAAGCCTCCATCCTCTCCCGACACGCCCGCATGCCCCTCACAACGGGCATCTTCCTTCCATCCTCCGCATCCACCTTCGTCAGCGGATTCAGCAGTAGTGCGAAAACCTCGGCCCATATCTCCGTCTGCCAGTATCTCTTCAAATTCTCCCGGATGCGGTACGTCTTCGTCGCGCCCTGACCTAGTCCGCCGCCTTTCTCGCCCACAGTCTCCATGTACTTGCCGAACAGGAGACTGTGGATAATACCGGCCAGACCATGGTAGTCGACCTGGTACGTCCACGGTCGAAGTTCGCGCATCTCCGCGCAGTCCGCTTCGGACGTCTTCCAATCTGCGATGAACGCGACGTCGGGCTTGAAGTGCTTCATGTCGATCCCACGGCCGAAGTCGATCAGACAGACGCCCTTGCTTGACCAGCCGTGTGCACCGTTCGGAAAGTACGTGGGTGACCAGTCCGTCTCCATGCCTGGATCGTCGAAGCGCACGAGGATGTTGTCGCCCTTGAGGTCACCGTGGATGAGCTGTTTTGAGTGAAGTGCCTCGGTGACGCGGAGGAGTTCGACCGTGAACCACATGGCGAGCATCTCGTCCATACCGCCTCCACTGCCGGAGTCCAGGCGCGCAAGGTTAACGAGGTCAAGGAGAGTGCCTTGGTCGCGGAACTCCTCGACGAGGAAGCATTCATCGCGGTACAGGTGCATTTCGTGCGCGCGCACGATTGATTCAGTAGCGCGAGTGACGCCCAGTCGGCGGTGAGACTGGCGGAGGATGAAGAACTCCCAGGTGCTGGTTGGCTCTTCCATCTTGATTGCCTCAAGACCCTTGCGATGCGAGTCTTTACCGACTCGCGCGACAGGCATGTTCTCATCCGCGTTGTCTTCCTCTTCCATGGCGAGCGCAGTACTGTTCTCGATCAGATAGACGGGTGCGAAGGTGCCTGCGCCTAGCTCTCGCTTGACGGTGTATGTACCATGCGCTCCAGGGAGGTCCAGAACTGGAGGGATGGACAAAGTCTGTGCTGTCTTGTCCACATTGACACTGCTCCTGCTTGACTTCGACAGCGTTCGCACGTATTTCTTGACCTCAGCAGTGCGACCGGAGCTCTCGTCCAGGTGCTCATGGTAACCCTCAAAAGATGATAACGAAGGCTTCATTTGCGACAGAATGGTCTGCCGCAGATGAGGATCCATGGGGTTGCACTGGTCATCCTTGATAATCGGGCCCTTTTGTACACTTTCCAAAATTGACGGCACCTCCTTCTTCGCTTCTGTCTGCGACTTTGCTGTACCTCCGCCAAGAGCGATCGTTCCTTTGGTACTCTTCGTGCGGATCGGCTGCAGGACTCTACGCTTGTCTTCGTCCATGTCAGCAAGCACATCTTGAAATGGACTGCTACAAGGCTCATCATCGTCGTCGAAGTCTTCGAGCTCACCAGTCTTCCTACTAGGAGTTTTGGCACCGCCGAAATAGTCCTTCTCCGTCCTTGCCGTCGCAGCACCGAGAGACGACTCTGTTCGCTCAACGATCGGAGTCATGAAAGGTAGACGGTGATTTGGTAGCATCTGAACACGACCAGGAGGAGGATCGTAGTCCTCTGCTGGAACGTCGACATATTGCGTTCGAGGTTCCTCCTCGTCGACTGGCGTTGTCAGATCTTCCCCGTTCGCAGTGTGTGCGTCGTGGAGGGTATCTTGTGTCAGTTCCCCTTCTTCCTTCGGAACATGCTTGCTCGTGGTGAAGTCCGACCAGCCAGTGATATCCGCTCCATCGTCAACTTCGACTTGCTGAGCACTCATCAACTCATTTCTCGTCTCATCACCGTACTCGCTGGCAGCCGCGGAGAGTTTGCCAGTAGCAGTGCTTTCATCGCCAGTGGTATAGTCGTCTTCATCGTCCTCGCTTTCGTCATCTTCGTCATCTTCGTCAGGCTGTTCAGTCGTGCTTTGCAGTGGCTGGTTGAAAATGCCGTAAATCTCATCCATGGCTTCCTTGGTATTGATCGTCATTGTTGGCTCCGGCGCGATTGACTTTCGCTTCTTGATCTTCTTTCCCGTCGGGGAATCCATGTTGAGCTGAATTGTCTTCGTCTCGTTGATGTGCTGAACGTTCATGACCTTGATCTTTCTCGTACGGTTCGCCCGCTCTTCTCGGCGAGCTTTCTTTGCGAGGTCGACTTCTTGCCGCGACGGAGGAGCGTTCTCGTCGTTTTCATCGTTCAGAGCTAGCGTTTTGGAGAACGTCTCCACCAGAATCTTTTCTTGATCGTCGGGCGTGGTCTCCTTCGGTGCAAGCTCCAACGGCGTGTCCTCGAAGATCGTGAAGCCCCGATCTTTGCCTTTTTTCTGTGGTGGTTGTCCCTCCTGTTCAACCTCATGTGGCTGTTCAGACTGAAGGGATTGCTGCTGTGTTGTGGATGACTTGTTGGAGACATGCTTCTCTTGACTCACTGCCTTCCGTCGATCTTTTCTCTGCCACCCACGATGTCTCGCCCGTAGCTCTTCAAATGAATCCCCCACCGACATATCACCCGGTTCTGGATAGACAGCCTCGAGGTTAACGAAGACGCACTCCAGCCTACCACTTTTCTCGTTTAGCACGCACTGCTGCGCGTGATTGCTACTTGACGCTTGATAGGAAAGGTGCTTTGGCATTGATGCGGAACGCGATGACTGATTATAAAAGTTGGATTTAGTCCTGCATTCGTAAATATGGTGCAGTATGGGGGGAATGCTCGGGAAGTGCTTACCTGGTCTTTGAAGATCATCATCTTCTCCATGCCACCGTTTGTCTTGCCGCCCATGAGCTTCTCACCAGCCCAAGGCTTAGCCTCAACTGCGTTCTCCTTCCTCCTGTCGGCAAGCGAACCTATGCTGTCCCATCCACTGGCGCTGCCTCCCGACGCGGGTCGCGGTGGCTCATCACTGTCGGAGAAAATGGCCATCTTCGAGCTCTTCGATTTCTTGCCTCCATTCCCTTGGCCTTGCGATTGTGTTGCAGGTGAAGAAGTGGCGAAAGGATCTAACTTTGCTGCCAAAGCGGGTCGCACGGAAGGCAAAGCTGGGCTCGACGGCTCTGTCGCATCTTGTGGTCGAGCCTCCAGCCTCCGCTCAAATTCTCCAAACTTGCGCATCAATCGCTCTGCTGGTCGTGCCTCTTTCTCCAAACCCATCTTGTAAATCTCCTCTGCCTGATTCCATCTCCCGGCATTCTCCAACCAAGCTGCGAACTCTTCGTAGTACAACGCGAGACCTTCACCAATGTTGTGCCGTGCCAGAAAGACGAATGCCTCGCGTGGCGCATCCGAGAAGAATCGAATGTAGTGTAGCCATATCTTGAGATATCGTGGATCGTTCTTGTAATGTGTTGAAGACTGGAAAGCCTTGGTCGCGCGCTCAAGCAGAGGCAGCAGTTGTGATTGCGGCGTGGCTTGTGATGATGGGTATGCATCGAGCGTCCATTTCACGTAGCGATCGTATACGTCCAGAGGGTCGTCAGCTTCGTCGATGTTTGCCAGCTCCGTCTCGAATGCTGCGCGTGCTTTGATGTGCTCTGGGTCGGTGGACGCGGGAGACGGGTTCGCACCAAGGAGTGGTGGACTGTACAGTTGCGCCAGTGCTTTGGCAGAGCGGCCACTGGGAAGCGCTTGAATGTTCTCCTTGTGTTGCTCGATCACATTGAAGTCGATAAGATCGTCCGCCATAGCTGTGTCGTTGGTCGAGTTAGTATGCCAGAGAGGGCGATGCGTGAGGACGAAACGAATGTCGCATGAAAGCTCGACACTGTTTTGACGTAAACACAGGCGTTGCTTGCGCATATCACGCTAGACTCAAAATGATACAGATATGTGCCTGAGGCAGACATGCCATGGTATCTACGACTTCCATCTCGACTTGCGACTGTATGTCCACCAGCTCCTCTGTCCTTTCCAGCATGTCTACCAAATTGGCTGTACGCATACGTAGACCTCTACCAGGACGCCTATCTGTACGAGCTGCACGTCTCATCTCCGTCCTGCTGAGTCAAATTCAATCGTTCCTGCACGCATGTTCAACCATCCTGTATAAGATACGAGCCCCTGCGAGATCCTGCTAGATTATGCCCATCAAGATCCAGACTGTACAGTCCACTCCACCGACTCATTCCACCCACTTACGATCCAGTGCCTCCAAGAACTTGAGATCCACATCCACAAAGCTCCTCCAAAAATCGACCTCAAGCCTCCATGGCTGTGTCTGAATGGCAAACACCGTGCCAACCATCATCTGCTCCAGCTCTTCCCGATCCTTGCCCATCACCAGCACAATGTCTCTCCTCAGCTTGACGTTACGTGCGAGCTGGGCCTTCCATCGCTTCAATCTCTCCTCAACAGTGTATTGGAAGTTCCACTCACCACCACAAAAGTCCTTCGGATAGAACTTCCACAACCAGGCTCGTCCAATCGAGTCTTTGAATGCGAGCTCCTCATTCAGCGCCGTGGTGATGGGCATGAATAAAGAGTGCGAGTACACCCTCAACAAGGCAAAGCGCGACCCAGGGGCCTTCTCCAGCTGCGTGCGGGCGAGCTTCAGAAGGTCGACGGTTCGGTAGTCCGTGATATGGTCGCGGCCCGTGATCACTCCGCCGCCGAAGAACTCTCCTCTTCGGTAGTCGATGAACATGGATGGTCGGCCGGTCATGGGGTCGTCGCGGGCGATTGCTCGTCCGAGGGGGTTGTAAAAGTACGCAGGCGTGATAATGCCCGCTTTGTACAGACGTGCGATTGTGGGTCTTGTTACGGCGTCCCATTCCTTGGGCGGACCGCCTCCGCCGGGAGGTCGGAATGCATCTCCGTCTTTGGAGGCGGGAGGCCAGAAGTCCCTTGGTAAAGTCTCGTCACTCCGCCAATCACGGTAGTACGCTGGCTGAGAAGCCTTGTGGTCATTGTCCATCAGCTTGGTGCGTGTCTTCAGCCCTTCACGCCAATCGTGAACTTCACTGCCGCAAAGCTTGTGAGGCTTGAAGAACAAGCCGGTAAGAGCGAATGCATCAGCGATGTCGCGAGCGACGAGTCGATGCTCGCTGAGATGTACGTTGAGCCACATCAAGGTCTGCATCCGCTTGCCGCGTACGTAGCTTGACCATCCGTTGACCCGCTTCGACTCTTCTCGGAGTTGCTGGATTTCCGCATACCGCTCGTGACCTGCCTCGAGATCCGCGGCGTGGAATTGCGGTTTGAAGACTTTTGCCTTTTCTCGCTCGATGAAGAACGCGAACTGTTGTTGCATATCCTCTAGGCCGACTCTCTCCGCGAACACGAATGCCTTCAGTTTCTTGAGCTGCTGCCGATCGGTTTCGACGAGTTCGAGATCGTCCTCTTCGAGCATAGGACTGTCGCTGTCAGATTGCCATGACTCGGGATCGCTGAGGCTGTTGTCAGAGTCCCAGCCGTCGTCATCTTCCCACTCGTTGAGACGACCTTCTGCTTTGGCGCAAGCTTCGCACGTGCAGTCAGGGGCGAAGTCGTTCGGGCACTTGTCTTCTGCTAGCTGCCACTTGTGTTCGCGCGCCGACGCTTTTTTGAGGTCGTCCGCAAACTTCTGGGAGTTGCGTGCAATCTGTGCCTCACTGAGCTTGCCGGCAGGCCGGGCCTCATTGAATCTCGAATTTCTCTGCCGAAGTGCTAGACTTCTCGGCAGCTTGCCGCGTTTGGCATTCTTCTGTGGTGCAGAGTCTATCTCCTTCTGTTTTCGCGCACTGCTGAGATTCAGCTTCTCGGCATCAGAAGCGTAGTCGTCTGAATCGTCGTCGGAGTCGAGGCACTTGACGAAACGTATCATATTGAAGCCGTCCCTTGCCAATAATTGCGTGATACGATCAGCATGGTCGCCGACTGCCGTAATCTGCTGGCCCTGCAGTTCTTCTGGGAAGAGCACTTCATCTTCTGCGGCATCAACTTCGTTATAGTAGCGTTCCTGCTTCTCCTCTGCAGTCACGTCTCTGCGTCCAACGACTTTGCCGTTCTCGTACTCGATGAGGAAATCCATGCTTCGAGAATCCGGGTGTTGTAGCACATCCCACACCGATTCTTCTCCTTCCCTCACATCACGGCATCGCCCAGTGTCGGTATCGCGCCGAATCGTCTTCAGGATTGGTGCGGCGACCGAGTAGCATTCAATTCCTTGGCAGAAGCGATATGCCTTGATCAGAGTATTGTGTATCCTGTTCTGAAACTCTGTAGGATGTGTTCCGGCCTCGGTGTCCCATAGAATGACATCGTAATGCTCGGGAAAGCTGAAGCGGAAGTCGCTAAAGGCAGAAGTGTCGGACAGACGATCGAACATTTCCTCGTTAACCTCGCTCGTGATCTCCCATTCATTCCGCGACGCTCGTCCCATGCCAGATTTGGTTCTTGTGAGCCACCACACTTCCTTTGGCGGCTGGACCACAATGCGGCCAGTCTTCGCGTCTCGAACCAAGATGCACAACTCAGAAGACCAGAGGTTGAGGTACTGAACAAATCTTCTGCTGACGGGGTCGTTGCGTTTGATGTGCGCACAGATCACATTTTTACACTCCATCACTACGTGGGTTCGTGGTCCTGCTCCGCGAGCGCCAGTGGTGGCGCGCGACGACATCTCGTGGGCGCCCAGGAAAGAGAAGCGAGGAATGAAGCCAAGTTGTAAGAATTGGGAACGAGTTCGATCACCGGCCCAGGTCGCCCAGCCGGCACTGGGGAAGTAGCCGAAGATGCACAAGATGTTCAGTTCATAGAACTCATCCCAGTTGCGGCAGAGCTGGATCGCCTCTCGAAACTTCGTTCCGTGGGCGAGGACTGCAAACTGCAGCCAGCCACGACGCGCAACGGTGCTTTCCGAAGCTTGATTCCTGTGGTAAAGGTTAGCATAGACCATGAAGAAGAGCGCTGTCACTTACCAAATGTTCTTCCCGCACAATTTGATCCGAACTCTCTTGCCAGGTCCGGTATCGCCGTCTTCGATCTCGCCAAAGTCAAGTCTCGGTGGCGCGTCGTTGCTGCCTCTCCTCCGCTTCTCACGCTCCAGCTCATGCTTCGTCTTCCAGAAATCAGGAGCAGTCTTACTGCTCCGAAAGAGAGATACGTGGTGCGACTTTTTTTGCGACGCTCAAGTCGTAGATTTCCTGCTCATCCTGCTCCTCGTCAGGCTTGATGACCTCTTCCTCCTTCTCGTCTCTGGCGAAGTCAGCGCAGGCATCTCGTATCTCCTGTAAGCTGGGCTGCTCGAGCCTGAGGCACAGGTCGCGCAGCTCGGCAGAGCTGACCTCAGGGTCGTTGAAGAATTGCTCCACGTTCTCAGCCCTCAAGGCTGCAGGTAGAAGTGCAGCTTGGGACATAATGAGCCTGCACAGGAGAAGCTGCTTAATCTCTCCAATTTCTTCGATGAGTCGATCGACTTCTTCCTTCGGCAGTCCAAGCACTCGACCGTGTAGCTCATGAGGATGCTCGATGACTCCGACCAGTACATTGTTGTGAACGTTCTCTTGCCAGTCGAACGTTGCCCCAGAGAGCAGTCGTGCTCGGACCTCCTCGGAGGTCTCGTTGACCTCGACCCTTGCACTGTCGTCAGCAGAACCATCTTTGCCGTCACTTGCTGGCGCTGCTTCGCCTTTGGCCTGCTTCTTCGCTCTCTTCTTCTGGTTGCGGTTCATGGCTTTGGTCGGAGTCGAAGCGCCATTTTGGCTCGCGTTTGCCGCTCCAATGGGCTCAGCTTCCAGCGGCGCTTGCTGAGTAGCATCATCTGCGTCCTCGTTGTCGACGTCAGGAGCTGAGGCATCTTTCGGTGGGGCCAGCCACAGCAGGTGCATCATCATCTCGACAAATTTGCTCCGATCATTCTCGACGTCGTCCTCGATCGGATCCCATGACTCCTCCTCGTCCTGTTCGTCCGACACATTTTGCCGTTGCTTGAATGCCTCTTCCAGGGAAGCCTCCTGCCGACGCAGAGCTTCCTTGATTCGTTTTCTTCTCAACCTCGACTCAATTTCCTTGTTTCGACGTCTGAACATAGCGGCTTCCCGCTTGATCTGCTTGCTTTCGTTCTCTCGAGTCCTCTCCTCTTCTTGCTGCTGCTGCCGAACCCAAGCCAGCCATGTCTGATTTCGGTACACAACTTCTACCGCTCGCTTCTGGAGTCTCTCCAGCGCTCGCAAAGTAACAAACCTCTCGTTGGTAAGTTTGTCGATGTAGCTTTTGTGGCCGTAGTCCAGATTCAGCGGGTAGAAGTGGCTGTGATGGAGCTTCCGAGCTCGAATAACCCTGTCCAGAAGGCCATATCGGTTGTACAAGTAGCTGTGCAAATCCGCAAGCGTTGCTTCGTCTTCAACATCGTCGAACGACACATTTCGAAGAGGCTGCTCTGCAGTCTTGCTTTTCAGCCACTCCGGAACCCTCGTCTCAAGGTCATCAAAGGCAGCGTTACGCTTCTTGTACCCCAGGTAGAGCCCGAGGGATTGTTTCGAATGAAATCGGCAGAACAATAGGTTTGCCGAAGTTGCGGAAGCTGTGCACTTCTGCTCGTCGGAAAGGTTCAGCGCTTGACATATGGGTTCCATATTGAGGAACAGGGCGGGCTGAGGTGCAGAAGAGAGGAGGGATCAAAGGGAATGGAGCAGAGATCGTGAAATGGTCGGACATGGAGATGTTAAGACTGAAATACGCGACGCGATGTAAGTTCGAAAAACCCCTGCATCTGATCGATCGCCTGGAGGAGCTTCGTTAGATGACATCTGCTCCATGAACACGCGCCTGCTCCCGCATGTTGAGCGAGTTGGGAAGTCTAGGACAGGTTCTGCACCGCTTGAAGTTGTGTCGCTGTTGGAGCAAAAACGACGTGTCGACTTTACGGCCACTTGGCGCGGGGTTTTGAGTCAATATGGATTGAGGTCGGGTTTGTCGCGGTGTTGACGATGTGGACGAACGTTGACATTTAGACGAGGGTGACATCGTTCATTTCCGAGCGCCGGTCTTGTTCATTCCTTGTTTATCGCGACTTGTCTCTACTGCTCTCTCGTCCTTCGAGTCGATTCTTCCGATGATGCCGCTCACGATCTCGCTCTCGACTTCGACTGCGATGGCGGTGATGTCTCCGATGTTGGCTATGCCTCCGATCTCTATCATCACCACGATGCTCACGCCTCTTCTCCGCTGGAGCATCCAGACTAAAGCCATCAAGGCTATCTTCTCTCCGCCGTCGTTCCTCATCACGTCTCTGCGATCGTTTCAACTCCTCAATCTCCTTCGCCTGCTGCTTCTGCCACACCTCCTTGTCCTTTGTACTCTGCTTCAGCTGCCGCTGAGCCTGCTGCATAGCCGCGAACGGATCATTGGACGACATGCGTTTGCTCTCCCGTTCTTTTCGTCGAGGATCATCATTACCCCAGACATCCTTACCTTGCACAACAGCGAGGACAAGGTCCGTCGAAGCACTCACAGGCGCAGCAGCCTCTTTCGTAGCAGCATACCACGGTTTCTGCATGCCGTTCTGATATCCTGCTGCATTTCTGAACCGCATTGTAACCTGATCGTCCTCCCTCTTCCGCTTCTTCGCCTTTTCGGCTTCAGCTTCGGCATTCTTCTCTGCTTTGCGAACAGCAACCTCATCTGGTGCTGGGATGAGTTGTATATGGCCCGCATGATCCTGCAACGGCGCGGCTTTCTCTCGTTCTTTCATGTGTAGTTGCGGCGCCCTCCTCTCAGCGTCCACGTCCGTCCTCGCGTGCCGAATCTCCGCGTCTGTATCATCTTCGCCTCGTAGTCGTCTGCGTTTGCGGTCTCGTTGAGGGTCATCATGTCTACTCCGCCGTCTCTGCTCCAAACCATCCTCAGTTTCAGCAGCCTCAACAGTCAGAGGCGCCACATGCTCTCCTCTCAACAGCGCAATCCGACGACTAGCGTCCTCTTCCTGCTGTCGCTGCTCCTCTGCCTCTTCCCGCGCCTTCGCATCCGCTTCATCCTTACGCACGCGCTCGACATTGGCGGTATTGTAGACGTTCCAGCTCTTCTTGCCCAGCAGATGCAGCACCATGATGGCGTGTAATCTGGCAAGTTCCGGGTCGATGTCAACGTCGCAACGAGAAGTGGTAGGGTAGGGCCGGCCTGGCGTGTGGTCTCACTACATTCGGTACCGGAAGATCGAAAATGTGGACCAAGGTCTCAGCGCAACGGCGCCGCAGGCATGCACATGCACGCAGGGCTGTGAGATGCACACAATACTGTCAGACCTTTGACGACATGTCTCGTGAGGTAGTAGCTTCACGACTGCATTATTGTGCAAGTCACATCGGATCGAGGTGAAGGGCCGATTGTCATAGGCGGACTTTTGGCGGGAGATGTCGACGACAACGATTGAGCTATGATTAGAACTAGAAGTCATAAGCACAAAGCTCAAGCACCTCCACCTCCACTGCGGAGCCGGTTCTCACTTCACCCAATGGCTCCACCACAAACCACCATTCCGTACAAAGAGACGTGTCATTCGAGTACACTCACTCGCGGAATGCCTTCGCGGAATCGCTTCCCTGCGTCGTCACATCGAATGTCGCACCGGAGCACAAGAGGGAGCACAGAAATGTAGGAGTACCATGCCGTAGACCGTCGAATTCTCCGGACTTGGGCATTGCTGAGACAGCGAGCAATGTCCGTCCACTGAGTGCGTCCCTTCAGCATATTCCGCGTCCGCCACACCGCATCGAATGGGTACGACAACCCTGCGACGAGCGCGAAGAGGATAGGAACATGAGGAAAGGGACAGAAAAGAAATCGGGGCCGTTCTCAATGGTTGGTCGTGGCTTGCGGTAGGGTAGGTCTAGAGTGGAGCGCGCGAGCTTCCCGAGAGTGAGGTGCCCCAAAAGTCCGGGAGGCTGCAGGACCTCGACCGTTTCTCTACACATCTCACTTGCCAGGAAAAAAGCGAGCCACGGCCTGCTCTGGGCGGACGTTTGCGTGCGGGCGTGCATGCCCGCTGCATTCCTCTCGGCTCTGTCGATCGAGTAATAATACTCCCTCGTCGTTTCGTCTGCTTCTCTTGAAACACGCACGACCTTCGCTCCCCTCCTTCATGGTCGTGCCCAACCTTTGCGACCAGATCAGATCTGACGAGACGAACGACACAACGACCCACACTCTTCAGCAAACGCCATATACGATACGAAGTGAACATGCCGGTCTATCTTCTACACGGGTTCCGCTGGCCACGACCTTTGATTCGAATCCACATCATCCTTCAAAATCTTGACGATGCTGCAGCAGAATGGCTCGTGGCTCCCGGTACGACGGAGACGATGCTGGAGAACTTCCACGAGACTTTCCCAGACACCATGAAGCACTTGCCAAACCTCCGCTTCGTTGAGCAATACGATCCGAACGATATGTCGTCCTTGAGTCAACCGTACGCCTACGTGGCCGACATTGTAGAAGAGGTGAAGCTGGGCTTGGACGTTGACGAGGTGAGAGGGAAGGAAGTGAGCGATGAGCAGACAAAGGCATTGGCCACTGTACGGGACAAGTTGGCACCGGAAGTGCCGTTGGGATGGTATGTCGTTGTATGCGGCGATGAAGAACGATTGGCTCCCGGGAATGAGGATGAGGCGGAGGAGGAAGCAGTGGAAGATGGACAAGTGGAGGAGCAAGAAGTGAGGGAGGAGGAGACGGCGAGAGAAAGCAGCGTAGTTACGACAAAGTCTATTGGAGTAGCCAATGGTGCAAGCGGCGACGCGGAGAGAGCATCGAAAGCCAGCACGACCGCTGATGAGGTACGTCGGCACTACACTTTCAACGATGGACGAGCTGACAACGAATAGAAGAAGCAAGCGTCAACTGTGCAAGCGTCCGCGGTGCAAGCGTCAACCGTGGAACCTGAGCCGAAAGGACTTCGAAAGTTCTTCAGACGCAAGAGGTGAGAGCGTACTGTCGCGGCTTCCGAGCGATCTCCCAAAGCTCACATTCATCAATGCAGTCGTGCGACCTTGCAAAATGGTGGATTGCCTGTGAAAGACCAGGCTGCACCCAAAGTCCCGTTAAAAGCACAGCCTTGACAATCACAGCCGCCGGGTGGCGTTCATGGCAGGGAGGGCAGTCTCCTGCAGGTCAACATACCTGACTGCAAGTCGCTGCAAGTCGAAATGCCTGAGATGTCAGAATCCATCTCAGAGTTGTCCACACGGCCACCTACTCGTGCCGCAGAGTGGCAGCTGGCAGATCCTACACCAGCTGCCAAAACCACTACTACATCTCAAGACGAAAGCCCGCAGACGAACAATGCATTTCAAGGCCAAAGTCCGGAGACGAATAACGCATCTCAAGCCCAAGTTCCGCAGACGAACCACGCATCTCAAGGCCAAAGTCCACAGATCAAGTCTCCGACGGAACCCAAACCTGGACGAACCTCCATGCAACGCCTAATGAACAGGCGATCCGCTCCACGAAAAAGCAGTCCGCTCGCTCAATCTCCAATCAAGCGTCCCAAAACCCCAACAGACACTGCTCAAAGCCCACTCAAAGAGCAGAAAACTCTGGGAAAATCTGAGTCACTTGTCGAAGTGATAGCTCTCAACCCCATCACCGCAACTCCGGCCAGCCAACTCATCCACAACTACAACACCTCCGCTACGCTCTCACCCCGCCCGACCTCTTTCTCCCAACCTCGCTCCAGTTTCTCCCAGCCGCGTTCGAGCTTCTCTCAACCGCGCTCTAGCACGAGCACACCACCCGTCAGCTCTACTTTCCCTCCGCCACGCTCTAGCACGAGCACACCACCCGTCAG
Source organism: Zymoseptoria pseudotritici STIR04_4.3.1 (assembly GCA_000223685.2). Taxonomy (NCBI): domain Eukaryota; kingdom Fungi; phylum Ascomycota; class Dothideomycetes; order Mycosphaerellales; family Mycosphaerellaceae; genus Zymoseptoria; species Zymoseptoria pseudotritici. Next base: position 86,500 of record AFIR01000381.1, read on the forward strand.
CTCGACTTTCCCTCCGCCGCGCTCTAGCACGAGCACACCGCCCGTCGGCTCCAGTCTCTCTCCGCCGCACTCTCGCACGAGCACACCGCCTGCCAGCTCCAATCTCTCTCCGCCGCGCTCTAGCACCAGCACACCAACCGTCAGCTCCCGCAACGAACAGCCGCAGTATCAAGCCTATCGCGCCCACTCCGGCACCAGCACGCCTATAAGTGCTATCGCCGGTCCGATAGTCTACCAGCCGTCTGGCAAGATCGTGGACACGGAAGCGGGTTCGAGTGCGGAGACGGGCACGAGCTCGAGTGAGCAGCAGTACCGGGCCTTTTCACCGTTTCAGAAAACGCCGCAGTACTCAGGGCGGGAGGTTCAGAGTTTCGACATGGTGGCGCACAGCATTGAGAATGCTATTCAAGCAATGCGGTAATCTTTGGGAGAAGGACGGGGTTTGGAGGCGTTCTGGACATGAGCTTACGCCTCACGGGTTATCAGGACATGACATCCATAAGGTATTCAAAACTTGACAGCGATAATGACGAAATCGAACGTGATGCCGTGGCGGGCCAGAAGCTGGTCAGATCTCCGCCCAGGTGAGAAAGTGTTGCATGGAGAATGTCATTTCTTTCCGTTGCAAGGACAGATAGCAGCGTCACCATCTTCTATGCTCCCTACCCACAGTACCTCTCACACAAGACTTTTCCCAGCCAGTGAGTGGCTCATCGTGCTATGCTTGACAAGACTAGACCGACGCAGCCCTCCAAGAACTCCGACCAGATCCTCACGCCTAATTTGTCCGCATCCCATCTTGTGCTCTATTTTCAATACCGTGCATCAAAACACTCATACTGTCAACCTCAACCCACTGCTCGGCGCTCCAATCGCGGAGACCTCGCAGACCTTGCAGACGGTGCCCTTGTACTTGGTCTTGTACTTGGCTCCATCAAAGGGACAGCTGGTGCTTGCCTCGCCGGCGTAGATCGGAGTGTACGACGCGGCGCAGATGTCGAATTCGCCAAATGTGTCGTATTCGATCTCGATGGCGTCGGTGGGGGAGCGTTCGGCGACGGCCTTCATCTTGCGAGCCTGGAAAGGTTGTTAGAAATGGCAGACGTTAGACGACAGATGATGTCTTACCGTCTCCTTGAACTTGGCATTAGTACCACGCTCAATGAGAGCGTTCGCAAAGTTCAACACGCTGCCGAGCTGCTTGTTCTTGTTGGCGAAGTTCATGGCGGAAAAGAGAGCCAGAGTCTGATGTTGAGGCTCAATGTCGGGCACGGTGAAGTAGGCGGAGAGTTCCAAACTGCGCTTTCGAATGTCTTCCGAGAACGAGCTTAGGTCTGTTGCGCCGCCGACGATCTTGCGGCGCTCGAGTTCGATCGACATTGCGAGGACGTATTGCGCGGCTTGTTGGACGGCTTGCTGTGCTTCTTGTGCTTGGCTGGGAGTGGAGACTGCGTTGACCATGAGGAGATGAAGTGCCTTCTTGAAGGACACCACGCCCTCCTCGAGCTTGTTGGCCTTCATTGCATTGCGGCCGGTGGACAACTCGGCGGCTTGAATGGATTCGAGGTCTCGGGGTATAAGCGGCAGGACTTTGCGCGAGTCGGTCTCGTTCAATGTCCTCCGTACGTAGTTGACCAGCGGTGGCATGCCGGCATTGGCAGGAAGATATGTGCGTGTCGACTGGTAAATCTCCATAAAGCGATCCTCCAGAGGCTTGAAGTTGACTGCGCCAACTTGTCGGTTGAGCAGATTCATCGCCGTGTCAAAGCTTCCAGCTGCTGCGTGGTCGGCTGCGAGCGGCGAATTGCGTGCCCAAAGATCGGCCTCCGTGCTACCAGCGCCTGCCTCTGCACTTTCGACGTTGACAAAGTCTTCCTCGACTTCTGGAATGGCGTCGTCGCCCATGTCCCAGCCAGCTGCCGCGTCGTCGTCCTCGCCGTCCTCGAGATCGCCATTACCAGCGACTTCCTCGCTTGCGAGCAAGTCATCCTCGACAAAGCCATTCGTATCTTGCACCACAGTCTCGTCGCCTTCGGCCATAAGTGCTTTCTCAAAAGAGCTCGTTCCCGATGCCCTGGTCGGCCAGTTGGATCGGAATGTGGGCGCAACAGCCCGTGGAGGAGCGACGGGCTGCCCGACGGTCGGAAGTGTTACTTGATCCTCGGTCAATCCGCTGATCTCAAGAATCGTCTGGCACTCCTCTTCCAGACCATGTGACTTCGCCGTGAGGTACGCAAGCGGGTACTGGTCGACCTCCTTGAGCATCTCTATCCGGTTCTGCACATCGGACAAATAGATCGAGTTCTGGAAGCGGCTGGTCATGTCGCCTCTGTGCTCAGCGATCTTGGCCATGCGCTGCAGCTTCTCTTGGTCGCCAGTAGCAAGGTACAAGAATGAGAGCTTGTCGAAGTTGCGCAGCTTCTGGTAGGTCATCTCCACGATCTGATGGTTACCATGTGCCAGTGCCTCGGTGCTGAGGCGTTGCCAAAGTTGTGGACGGTCTAGTTGCTTTGCCATCTCAACAGCAACATCAAGGTTACCGCACTCGATTGCCAGCTCAAATCGAGTCTGAGGATCCTGCACGAATTGCAAAGCAATTTCTGGGTATCCCTTCTTTTGCAAGTACGAAATGATGCTCTGCCCGACAAGACTGGAAGTCTTGATGATGTTGAGCATCTCGTCGTAGTGACGCTTCACAAGTGCAAGCTTGAAACGGTATTCCGTCGGATCGATGGTCAGGATCTTGGGTTTGGCGGCACGGTCCAGGCAGTAGACGCTCCGGCCCTTGACACGAACAAGGTAGATGACATGTTCGAGGGTGCGAACAATGCCGTTGTCTCCGTTCATGAGAGCATATTTGATGTGATTGAGTGTCGAGTAAAGGAGCACGCCAGCGTCGTCCCAAGTAGCACTTTTGATCCGAATGGTCTCATGAAGAGTGCTGATCTGCTCGAGCGACTTGTTGACGATCGTGACATTGTGCTTGCTGAGCAGTGCAGCGTGTAGACCGTCACCAGACCACACGACGTACTTCACTCCCGCAACTGCGAGCTCGGCAAGCTGCTTCTTCTGTTGGATGTCGTAGAGGTAAACGTGAGTTGGTGCGATGAGCAGGAGACAGCCTGTCCCACCGAACACCATGTCGGTGGTGCCTGCGGGAGGCTTGATGGTCTTGGTCGTCGAGTTTTGGAGGTCCTTGATATCGATTTGCTGGTTGGCAGAGTTGAATACGGCGAAACGATTGCGAGCAACGAAAACAGCGGCTGCACCGGTTCCGCGGTGAGTGCTGGTTGGCTCAACCGCACCAGACGCATCCCGAGGAAGACTCATCAGCTCATAGGTGCCATTTTCGGCAGGTGTCGTGACAAGGATAGATCGTTCGGCTGGGTTGTAGGAAACTGTTCGCGGTGGAACCCACGCACTGCCGAGCTTCTTGAGCGACAGCATGGACGGGCTCTCAATGTTCTTCGTGAAGTCGTATGACCGGACGTGCTTCTCCTTGTTGATGAAGAAGATGTTGTTCTGGTAAACAGCAGAGGCAGGACGCTCGCGCTCCAGCTTGAAGACCATCACTCCATTATCGTGTCCAGCAGCGAAGAGGTTGATCTCAGGGTGTGCAGCAATCACCCAGAAGCGATCGTTCTCGCGTTTGAATGACTGCACGGACGTCCTTCTGTTCAAGTCCCATACGCGAATGGTCTTGTCCTCCCCGACCGACAAGATCAAGTCCTGGTGAGGGTGGAACAGAGCAGCAGAAGCGTTCTGGAAATGTCCTCTGCATGTGTCCACCTCCCAAGCTTTTGTCTCGCTCATTCGCCAGAGCTTCACGAGCCTGTCGTCGCCCGCAGACACAATGAGCGGCAGTGTCGGGTGGAACGCGACCCAATTGACACCGCGATCGTGGCCTTCCAGCACGAACTTCACGACCGCATCTGTGTTCCCAAACATATCCGCCTGATTCTGATTTTGACGTGCCATCTGATCCTCGAACGACATTGACGATGGCGCGGCCGAGTGCTTCTTCCGCAGTCCAGAAATGTCCCAAACTCGTACCGATTGGTCCAAAGATGCGGAAACGACTAAGTCCTCCTTGGGATGGAATTGGGCGCACATGGTGTAGTGGTTGTGGCCGGTCATTGTGCAGACTGCGAACAGTGATTAGTACAGGCTGAGATGCCCACCACTGTGAATCGTAATCTTACTCAATGATCTGTTTTGCCAATTCCATATCCGGATCGTCTGGTCGTCGGAACTGGAAATGATCCATGGCAGCTCATGGTGAAAGAACACGGTCCGGACATAGTCCAAATGGCCGTTGAGTGTGAAAAGACACCTCCTGGTCTGATACGACCAGACCTTGATCTTGTAATCATCTCCTCCTGACACGAACAGTGGTTGCGTCTTGTGGAAATCAATGCCTCTGACAGGTCCATCGTGCTCCTCAAAGCGGTCTATGAGGGTTCCCATGCGGTAGTCCCAGAGCTGGATCGTCGAGGAGTGCAGTGACACGAGGATCCATGGTCGTTTCGGGTGAAAGGCGATGCCTTTGGCGCGGGACGATTTCGACTCGAACTTTGTGAGCATCGCGGGCGAGGCAGAAGAACTCATGGTGGGCTGTCGAGAGGAGCCTCAGCTCCGAGCAGGTGCTGCTTCCCCAGAAACGCGGCGCGCGATTTTCGAAGAGATGAAGAGAGAGACAGCGGACGCGTAGCACTCTTGTTTGCAGGTCCAGAGGCAGTGTGAGGGGTGGTGGAAGGTATACCTGACGTTAAAGCAGACAGCTGGCGAACCCCATTGACATCCTGAATTCGCCAAGGCAAGGGGCTCTCTTGAATGCCTTACCTAAGCAGGAGCGCCCTCTTCATGGTGAGCCCAGGTTCAAACAGAACCTTGCCTTTCCCTTCTACAACATCATGTGTGATCTTCGACATGAGAAGGAGACCGCATCTCCTTCATCACATGTTGCGAGATGTTCCACGCAGTTCGTCGTTGTTGTTGGCGTGCTCTGCTAAGTTCCCTCCACTGTCCGAACCTGCCCGCCCTTCCTTTCTGGCTGTTCTGCTAATTTATCACCCATGGTTTGATAAGTCGGTCTTATTGTCTTGCCTGACTGCCCAGGTATCCTCGACCGGTGTCCTGCTGTTGCAGTTGCCCTCGGCAAGTTCTCACTGCACATTGCAGTTCACTTGGGCCAGCAAGCAGAGCAAGCAGAGCAAGCAGACGCGGCTCAACTGCCCTCAGCCCGGACTGCGTCTGCCACTCCTCACACAGTTACACAACCTTCAGGAGTAGTACAGCAACATGACAGCCGTCTTGACTGCAGACGGTACCGCCACCGTCAACGTCGCAATTGGCTGAATTGGTCCTATCGACCTCTCTCCGAAGCGTACAGCGCATCGCATAGCGACGTCGGCAGGGTCAAGCATCGCCGGGGAAACTCGGTTCCAAGCGAAGCGTGGGACCTGTATCTTTTCTTCATCAACCGACCCATGCTCTATCGCGCGTATTCCACGAATATAAAGAGACAAGCGAATTGTCCTCTCTCCTGCGTCGATCCATCACCAACTCGGTCGGCCAATCGTCACGAGTGATCGTTGCCACCTGCATCTTCGTCTTGAAACGCTGGTTGAGGCCCGCATGATACTGCAGGGTGCTTCCCCGGCTCGATCACTTACTCCAGGCTTTTATACCACCCTATTGCCCAAGCAAGGCACGCTGTCACTCAGCCTGACGCTCTGGTCGTCCACTCTTCTTCCATCCATCCCGCACTGGTGTCGCAGCTGATAACAGCGCATGGCTCGTGGTCTTTCCTCCACGCTCGCAGATAAGACAGGGACTTTCTCTTCTTCTCACACATCGGACGTCCATTTAGTCCTTACCCGGTTACCAACAAAGATGCTACAGCTTGCATTTCGAAGTCAGAATTACATTGTCAAGAGACATCACCGTCCTTATCTTGGTGCCGGAGCCGATTTGACGGATTCTCGCTGAGCTATCGGAGGAGCATTCATCGGGTTGAGATCACATCACTTTGCAGAGATGACAGAGACACTTCATCCAACTGCGGGATTTTCAGCGGAGGCACGCATGCCCCGCGTACCCCACACCCCGCCATATACACCCGTGCGCAATACGAAGCGCAGACTGGAGCACAGCAACTCGCCGGCATCCTCTCGTGCGGCGTCTGTCCACCCGACTGAGACAGTCAGCCCTGCAAAGAAGGTTGCCAGACGGTCTTCGAACGACGACATCACAGTGGAGGAGCTCGTCGAAGGCGATACTGGCTACGATGTCGGTGGCGTGTACCCCGACGGACTGGAAGAGGCTATCAGCGATAGCGACAACGACTGGGAGACGACATCTGATATCAGCGACCCTGAGACAACCACTGGTCTCAGCCAAGAATTCTCTCAATTGCTCTCCAGCAGTCCGGAAGCCGATTTCGAGCAACTGCGCAGGCAGCGACGTCGACATAGGCGAACCAACTCTCGGATCTACAAACGATCGCACAGCCAGAGTGTTGCAAACGAAGCGACTGTGACTGACGTTGAAGCCATGGCGGATCACGATGTCGTCGGCAGTCAGCGAAGGCTGAGAAGAAGGACACGTGGACCGCAAGATGCTCCCGTCGATTTCTCGGGCTTCGCAAAGAGTGTTTCGGCGACTGATCCTATTGTTGCTGATGCCGACGTCGAGTCTGGCGAGACTGTCGAGCGTGGGGCCAACGATTGCCCAATTATGGATGTCGACGACTCCAAGTTAGCGGTGGATGAACGAGGACCGGCACGACTCGAGAGAGGTTTCTGGTAGCGTACGATGTGTCGATTAATACGACTCTAACAAATCTTGGCTTGAAGGACATCTTGCAAAATCCCGCGTGACCGAAACGCTTGCGCTAGAATAAGCCATCAGTGCTATTCATATCTGCCAAAGTCGAAGTGTGCATCAAGTCTGCCAGCGCACGAATGACAAGAATTCCCACAAGGCTGTGCTATCGTCTGACCTATAAGCGACTGCACCTTCGTTGGCTGACTATGAAGCGATCGCTTCCTCTGGCTTACTGCAGCTGAGCTCAGCCTCGAGCTACAAACGCTTTCGTCCACATTCTCCGCTCGTTGACCCCTACGTACAGACTTCTTTCGTCTCCGGACTCCCAACACGAACCGTGGCTCATTTGCCTTCATCCCATCAAAGCAGCGCCACACTTGCACGAAGCTTAGTGTTGTTGAGACTGGCCTCGCTGTCAGACTTCACCAACATAGAGTCCTTCTAAGCAACAAACCACAGCGCAAGCTTACGACGACACTTCCTCCGCTTGTGCAAGATGCCGACGAGCTGTTTTGGGAGACAGATTAACCGAGTATTCTCTGAGCTTTGAGATTGTTGGTGCAACCTCCTCATGTATATCAAGACTAATGAGCCTCTACAACTCTGGTCTTTCCATCCTCAAGCAATACATCGTTCTCAGGTTTTCTACCAAAGCAACGCCTTCTGTCCCTTCTTTCCTTATCTCCTTGGACATATTTTTCCCCATTGTTCTAGACATTCAATCAACCATCATGTCTATCGCACGTTTCATCGTCGCCGGCCTTGCCAGCATCGCCAGCGTCTCTGCTCTACCACAAGGGGCAGCGCCTTTCAGCAGTGGTCCCGGCAACTCGACTCTGTCACAAGGCTCGCCTCCATCGCTCACTCAAGGCCCTCGCCCTCAAGGACCAGGAAGCTTCAGCAGTCGTCCTGTCAACACGATTCTTCCTACGATCTCTCAGCCTGGTCCTGCCGCGCCCGTCAACTCTGGCGCAGCAGCCGCTGCCGCCTCCGTCGCTGCAGCTCTCGCCAAAGAAGCTCAGGCCGACGTCACCAATGTCGCTCGCTTCAACACTCTTCTTACGGTCAACGGAGATGGCAAAGAGCTTCTTCCTGCCAACGAGCTCCGCGATCGTGTCGTGTTCGACTTCGGTGCTCGGGCCGCACCTCTCGGCAAAGGAGGACGCTTCGTGCTCGCAAATGAGAACAACTTCCCCATCTTGGTTGAACAAGGCATCTCTACTGCTGTGGCTTTCCTCGAGCCATGTGAGTAAACCAAGGAGGAAGCTCAAGGTCTACATACTAACATATCTACCAGGCAGCATGAACAGCCCTCACACTCACCCTCGTGCCACGGAATGGCTCACCGTCGTTCAAGGCCAAGTCAAGACCGGCTTCATGCTGGAGAACGGGTTCCTCGCGGGCAAGGAAACAGGCCAGCTGACGACTCAAGTCTCTGCTGAGCTCTCCGCCTTCCAAGGCACCGTCTTTCCTCAGGGCTCAATTCACTTCCAGTTCAATGACCAGTGCGAACCTGCCACCTTCATTGCCACTCTCAACTCCGCCGATCCGGGCACTTCCCAAGTCGCGCAGAACTTCTTCTTCTTGGACGACAAGGTCGTCAATGTTGCGCTTGGCGAGATCAATCAAATAAACGGCAAGAACATCGACCAGTTCCGTACGACTCTCCCGGCCAACTTGGTGCAAGCGGTGGACTCTTGCTTGGCTCGTTGTGGTCCCAAGTACTGAACTTCTTGAGATTGGCATTGAGCGTTAGTGAAATTCTTTTCTGAGCATTACTAGTGTGGGGGCGTTGGCGCGGCGTTCGGAGTCCTATTCTTATTGAGCATGCATACACAGCTTAGATCAATACTACAGTCACGGTATCAACCGGCAATATCTTACGAAGACTTAACCTGGCGTTGACTTCTGTGGCGAAGGTCGACAGCGGCCGAGGCATTGACGGCGGATCGCTTTTGTACATGGCGAATGTGGTGATCATGGCGTCCCTGAACTTCTGAGCACAATCAAAAGTCTGGTATATTCTTCGATGAAACTGCAGGTCGACTCGCACGCAGCCGGTGCGTGAGAGATGTGCCGATGCTCCCGACTCTTCTTCCTCCGACAACCTGTCCATATCTATAGCTTCGCCTCCTCCTTCAATGTGCCGATCTTGAGCTTGGGGGAGTACTTCTTGAGAACGCCCTCGTTGTGGTACTACGGCATTGTCAGGAATGTGTTCACTATCCCCAGCATGTTCGCCTTCAACATCACTCACCTTCCAGAACTGCTTGCTGGCATCCTTGCCACCGACTCTTTTGAGGATCTTTGCGCCACCTGGGTGCTCATCGACGAATCCAGCCATTTCGTAGACTTCTCCGTCGATGATGATGTGGAGTCCCTTCTCGACGGTGTTGTGCTCTCCGACCTCTTTCGCGGTGAATTGCTTCGACATTATGACGGCTTTATCGGGTTGTATGGGTTCTTTGAACGAATGTCGGATCGTCGGACTGCTATCGAGCTTGGAGTTCTTGTTGCGGCGGCGAGTGTGGCGGGAAATGGTTCAAGAGGGACTGAAGATATATTGTTTCGCGAGTCGAATAATCAACGCGGTTATCACTGGTCGGCTGATCCATCAGCCGAGGTTGGGGATGGAAGCAGATCTTCCCGCGGTCCACGTGAGGTGAAGTTCGCCGAGTTTCAGGCGTGAAGTCCGACCCCTGCTGAACCACTGCAGCTGCCTGAAGGGGAAGTCTTTAGATCTAGTGCCAACTTCGCACGCTCATCGATTCACGGCATCAGGAAGAGAATGATACGAAGCACGTCTACAAAGCTCCAGATAGCGATAGGACCATGTCCCAAGCAGCCAGCGAGCCACAGGCCAAACGGCTGAAAAGTTGCTCGACAGATGTGGATGATCACGGGCGAAAGGGAATCAAGCCTGAGGAGATATTGCAGCCTCAAATCAAAACAGAAGATGTCGAGACCGCAACCCACGAAGATGAAGACGGCGAAAGTACTGAGCTCAAGCTTGCCATACTTTCTTCTTTGCATCCGAACAAAGCTCAGGATGTCTTGATGGACTATCTCCTTGCCTATAACGGCGATGTTGAGAAAGTTTCGGAGGCTTTGTCAAGTAGCTCAGCAGCGGGATCGAAGAGCAAGCGCCAGCACTCGGCCCTGAACGGCTATCAATCATCCATCGACACATTCGCAGCATCATCAGGCGGGCCAAAGCTAGCTGCCACGGCCACGACCAAATCACTTGTGCAGAAAGGCAAGACTCTTCACCTTTACTCTCCAGCCGATATCGAGCGTCATACCCCTTGCTCATTGGTTCATAACTTCCTTCCACAACCACTTGCCAGCGCACTCCTGGAAGAGCTACTCGCGGAGTCGGCCACTTTCCTCCGCAATGAGTTTCAAATGTTCGAGCGCACGGTTACTACCAACCATACATGGAGACTCTATCTCGACGACAACTCCTCTTTCGAGTCGCAACAGTCCGCTATTCAATACGACGGAACCGCGAATCCTCTCAATGTCCGGAAGTCACCTCCGGAGATGATCAAGGTCTCCCATCTGGTGAAAGATGCTGTCAACGCTGAAGTCGCTAGGCGTACCAGAGACTACCAGCCTGATGGCAGAAGACTCAAATTCCAGTCTCCAGAGGCTTGGTCGCCGAACGCCAGTATCGTGAACTGCTACGATGGTGCCAAAGAAGGCATGGGCTTCCACGCCGACACTTTGACGCAGCTGGGGACTATGCCAATCATTGGCAGCCTCTCTATGGGCGTCACCCGGGAGTTTCGTGTCCGGCGGATCGTGGCACGGGACGATGCATCAACCACCAGGGCTGATGAACAGGGTCAGATCGCCATTCATCTGCCTCACAACTCGCTGTTGGTTATGCATGCATCTATGCAAGAGGAATGGAAGCATTGCATTGCTCCGACGGCGACAATCACTCAGCATCCTGTTGCTGGATCGAAACGGTTCAACATTACGTATCGGCACTTTCCCGACTATATGAGTCCTCAATACACCCCGAAGTGTCGTTGTGGGGTGGCTTGCGTACTTCGATGTGTCATGAAGAGCAAGGAAACTCGAGGCAGATACATGTGGCAGTGTATATCTGATCGAGCACCTGGAGGAAAGAGCTGCGGTTTGTTCTTGTGGGCCGTGCTAGATGAAGACGGACGGCCAGAGTGGGCGGAGGGGTTCAAGGGCAATGCCAATGGTGCTGTGAAGATAACAGAGGATAAGCGGACAAGTATCCCATGAGGAATAAGGATAGATCGCTTCAAGCGTAAAGTCTCTCCCTGAACGACCGATAACCTCCTGCTTGCTTCAGTCGTGTCACTTTAGATGCAATCACTGTTGATGGAATTGGAGGAAAGATCTAGAATAATGTCTCGATTGGGTAATGTTTGTGAAGTGCTTGAACCGCGATCACGGGAAGACAGTAGTCACACTGGAAGTGAACGACGGCATGGTCTCGCACGTGTGAAGTTGTCCAGTTCTGGAGACGTGGGGCAAAGAAGCATGGGCCGCAAAGAGGGCCGCGCTTGCTGCCTGCCTGGGCAACGGAACCTTCTTTCCTCTCCTCCGCGAAAACATCAAAGAGACAACATCGTCTTTGTTGTCGCCTGCACGTCCGTTGAGCACAGTCCTGGCTCCGCTGTTTCATCACAAAACTGTTACCATACCGGTCGCCGACTATCACCGCGAACTGCTGGCCACTGCTCCGAACTCTTCACCGTCATCATGGACGACCAAGAGTATCTCGACCTGGACTTTGACCCATCGTCGGTGACGATCCCACGCCTACGGTCCATCCTCGTTGCGCACAACATCAGCTATCCATCCTCCGCAAAGAAGCAGCAGTTGGTGGAGTTGTTCAACACCAGCGTGCTACCACAAGTACGTAAGATCCGGGCAGCAAACGCAAGGGTGAAGCGCACGAGCAGAGGCATCGAGGATATCACGACAGGACGGAAGGGAACTGGTGCGCGCGATGAATCCGACGATGAGTAAGCACGCGAGATCAACGGAGACTTTGAGGGAAGAGGACGAACAACCTGCACGCAAACGGTCAACATCGAGACGCTCGCGCGCAGAAGCAACACCCGCAAGAGCTAGGCCGGCAGAAGACTCGCCTTTCTCCGATCAAAACGTCTTCCAGAAGTCTGGAGGCTCCCCACCAGCACCGCAATACCCGGAATCTGAACGTCGACGTACCACTATGAGCACTACCGCACGAGATCTCGAGAGACGCGCACGCGAGCTCAGACGACGAACAGACGATGTGAGGCAGTACAGGCCGCAGACAGATGGAGCCGTGGTTCCATCTCGCAAGACCTTTCAGGTGCCGATTCCCAAGAAGCAAGAGATTGACCCGACAGAGGAGTTCACACCAGAGGAACAGCAGGAATTGGTTCATGCACAGCAAGCAGGTGAACTCGTGCCGGCGCGTCGACCAAGACCAAAACCCAGCACCGGTGTTAAGCAGGCATTGTCGATGATTCTGTTGGTCTTTAGCGCCACGACAGGTGGTCTTTGGCGGCAAGAGAAGCTGGCAGTGGGATACTGCGGTGTGGGACGCCCATCCACCGATATCTCAGGCGTGCAGGTTCCGGAGTGGGCAGAGGCATTCCGTCCGCAGTGTGAGCCGTGTCCGCCTCACGCCTTCTGCCACGAGAACCTGGAGACGGAATGCGAAAATGGATTTGTCCTGACACATAGCCCACTGGCTTTGGGAGGCCTTGTTCCAATCGTACCCTCCTGCGAGCCAGACAGTACAAGAGCTCGCAAAGTTGCCGCGGTGAAGGATCGTGCTGTGGAAGCTCTTCGCGTGCAAAACGCCAAATATGAATGCGGCGAAGCCAGCGCTCCCGAACTCCAAGAACAAGCTCTGAAGGAAGCTATCAGCACCAAACGCCGCAAAGGCATGAGCAATGAGGAGTTTGAAGACCTCTGGGCCAGCGCCGTGGGCGACATGGCACGTTCCGACGAGATCATCAGCGGTTCCGATGGGTAAGTCGACACACATCCATCTGCGTCACTCTACGACATTATTGCTTTTTCAATTGGCTTACACTTTCCTCTTTCCCTTACTGACAGATTCGCCGCGACCCCAGATCCGGCCACGCGCTTCTCCGATCATCCAGCCTCGCCGCCGTCCCACTCTCCTGTGCCCTCCGACGATCCCTCCGACAGTCTGTTAGACAGTATTTTTGGCAACTTGTAGGAGTCTTCCTGGTACTCTCGTCCGGAGCCTATGGCCGCTATCAGATCACCTCGGGTCAAGAGACGGAGCGCAAAGCGAAGCAACTGGCTAGTCTGGCGTTGGAGAAGCTGAGCCTCCAAGCGAGTCTGAATGCGCAAGATCCGGACATCTACCGAGACAACTACATCCCGATGGCTCAGTTGAGAGATGATGTTCTGAGGGACGAGTTCAGCGGGACCAGGAGGAAGAAGTTGTGGGAGAAGGTGCAGAAGAAAGTCGAGGGCAACTCCAACGTGAGGCCAATGGTGCGCGAGGGGAGGACAGGTGATGTGGGACGAGTGTGGGAGTGGGTTGGTGCGGTCGGCTTGCTTGAGAGTCCTGCGCAGGGTGAGTGGGACGGACGGCGGAAGAGTGGAAGGCAGTCGCGGGTGAGCTTTGCGGCGGATGCACTCGACTCGAGCCTGTTGGAGGGTGAGGACAGCGCGGTCGTGAGGAGTGATGTCAAGACGAAGAAGTGGGAGGAGGGTCGGCCGTATTATTGAATATGGCCACGAGGAAGATGAGCAGATTGCAGGAGCCGGAGTGCATTGCCTTCGATTCTTCGAGAGCAAGATGGGTTGGGGACTTTTCCTTTGTTATTTGCATCGCTCAAATACCCAGCATATGGCTTTCGTATCTTTGAGCAAGCAGAGTGGAGACGAGCACTTTGATATTCAGTAATGGCAGTTTGAACGATGATGCACGGTAGTGCCCAGTGAGGCGAAGACTTGACGTTCAAACACAATTTACTATCTTCTTTTTGTGCGGTTCGACACTCTGCATCGGAGCACTTGCTGCACAACGTGTAAGGAGAACACTGTACCTGTAATGAACCTGACGCATTGAACGTGAAATGAGCTCGGCATGAAGACTCGTAGAGAGGGTTTGCCAGATGTCCGAGGGTCAACGAGCGTCGGCTTGGGACGCTGATATTCATCATCGACTGATGTTGAATCTTCTCTCGTGTCCAGTTCCAATGCAGAATCCGGCAAGTGATGTCAAGATAACGCTCGCCACTGTTCGAGCACGGTACACCCAGTGAAGGCGACTATGGAACCCGGATCCTGCTTTCAGATCTCGCGCCAGCCACGCGATTGTCACGTCGGCTGGACCACTGTCGAAGCTGTAGCCGTGCATTCGTGTAAAAGAACCTCCATTCTCAGGCGGTGTGGTCAGGAGGTGTGCACGTCGGGCAATATTTCTTGCAACCGTTCCTCGCCAGCCCAGCCCTCTTCAACGTTGGGCCTCACTGCAGCTAATCCCACGATAGTCTCCGAGAAACTACGAGCAGTTCGGAGCTCGAGACCGGAACGGACGTGCTAATGTACACCTTGTAGCTTCCTACTGCAGCAGAACATGCCGGTATCCGTCGACGGTGTGTCATTTGTCCTGCAAGCTCCCCCGCGGTGCTGCACTGGTGCGAGATCGCCTCTCAAGCGAGCGCGAAAATTCTCCGTAGCTCTGCGATGGCCCAAAGTTCCCAATTGCAAATTCTCCGAGTGGGGTGTTTTTCTTCTGGGCGAAAGTGGGACACTATGCTTGTCCGGTGTGTTGGGAGGCACCGCCGAGTGTAGAGGGAAGTGACTTGGTGGAGCGATGCGCGGATTATTTCGAGGAGACGAGACTCGATGATCAGACGATCGTGGCCGTAGGCTTCGGTTAGTTGGAGTGTGAAGCTCCGCATCGGTTGGGGAGCACTGTCTCTCTGTGAGCGGAGGTAGGTTCTCAAGAGTGTGAAGAGAAATCAGAACATTCTGGGACGTGAGGTCGAGATCGTGCCTGCTTTCACGTATGCAGACATGCATATTCGCACACTGCACTCCCTCTACTATGCAGCACAGGAACGCGCATTGGCCTCTTGTCTACCCCTGCAGCCTTGCAGTTCACTGCACACCTGCATCTCGGCTTCACCTCCATCGTTCTGCATCTGCCTTTGAAGGAAGGGCTTCCTCCCGGACTATTCGTGTCTCCTGCGTCAAGCACGTGTCGAACTTGCATGTCCGCACTAGGATTCATCTGAAACGCAGAACTGAGGTGGGAAACTACATCTAGACTCACGATGCGCGACAGAATAGACATGTGCTGGACAGGCGCAACCACGAGCGCGAGGCGTCTACTCTCTGCGATGCTGCCCAACAGTTCACGTCGCTTGCGACAGCGCTGATCAACGCTCGAGTTGGCTGTTTCTCCGACTGCTGGCAAATGCCGCAGATCGTCGAAGCTGACTCGCTTTGACGAAAAGCGGACGCTCATCATCGCGCCGTGCCGTGAACTGACTCGGGGAGGTATGCGGCGCACGCGTGGGAACATGAGTCGTGAATTCTCCGATCGGCTCTTGCTGCCGCGAACGAGTACATATTCGACCCTTGCCTTGGGACGGCTGCGTCTGCGTTTCAGTCATCGATACGTGAGTCAGATAGGCGGGATGCGATTTGTATTGAGAAGCTGATCAATGATGATGACAAAGTGAGCCGCTTGGGGGATGTAAATTGCTCGAGTCGATGAGATGTTCGTTCGAGAGATGCATAGCATAGGTGGCTGAAGGCGGTGAACGGTTGTGTTGGCAAGGAACTGACTTACCTTCTTCAACTTCTTCTTGGCTTTTCACCAGCGTACAAGGAAGGCCAGTCTGTGAAGAGCGGTGAAGTGGGCCGTCTTTCGAAGAATAGAGACCAAGTTCGCGTCTGGACCGAGCCTCAAGGTCCTCCCACTGGAAGACTTGGAGCGTTCGGTAGCAGGCTTGACCTTGTATCTGCCCACAATTCTCGTGAGCACTGAGCGCCGAGCAGCGCTCCAGCCACACTCGCAGCAGATTCACAGACGTATCGCATCTTGCATGTTTCCGTGATCCCGACCAGGATGACCACTCCCAGCTTTCTGAACTCCTGGTTGTTCCCGAGAGGAGGCATCGATACTCGGGAGCGAATCGTAGCAACGAGCGGATCGCGTGGCCGTCATCCGTTCTCACTCTTGACGTGGAGTCGATGCTCGACCTCGTCTGTCCAGTGGTCAATGGCTGAGTATATCCTCGACTCGTGTGGTCCCGTGTTGTTCCATCCTCAGACGGTTGCGATGTTCAAGCCGAGTGGAGGAGAAAGAGTTGGAATGGGAGGAGGAGGAACCGAAATATACCTACCGCTTTCCGACCGCCCTGCACCGTACCTGGCGTCCATTGCGGCATACTGCATGAAGTAGTAAGTGAGTATGCAGGCAGAGCTGGCCGCACGGAACGCTTTGCAGATGTCTCTTCGCGATAGGAACGAGGTGAAGGTAGTCGGCGACCTTTACGCTAGCCGCAGCAGAAGACTCGAAATATTGGGGCCATGCAAGTCGTACGCAAATCGCCGCAGATATAGTGTCACGTTTCTGCTGGCCCGCCTTTCAACGGCGAGGATGAGCACCAACATGGAAGACATGCGTTTGCCAGAAATGCTCTTGTACATGTCTAGCTTGTCTGCGGTCTTGTGCATGCGGTTTGAAGATCTGGGGAAGTCGAATATGCTCGATGTCAGCGTGAAGATTCCGTGACGGTAGCTCTGGTCAGACACTTCCTGGCAACGACATCCGTAGCGAGAACAATGGCATGCAGGGCGAGAAGCGACGACGTTTCAAAATGTGCGCGGTTCCAACGATCTGAACACCATGTCGTTCATCCCTCTCTTCTCCCGCAATGTATCGATTGTTGAGAGCGTCGAGACCGTCTCGTGGCACACAGGGCCTCGCACGGGCAGGCCTCGTGTGAGTGTTGAGAGACTTTTCTCCCCATGCCATCACATCACACAATCGTAGCCGACCCAGCGATTCCTGAACATCGAGAAAATGAATGGAGGAGCTCGTTTGATGGCGTCGGTAGAATGGCGGTGAAGGAAAACCCCGCCCTCGCCTGGATCGACGACCGGAACGGATGAGCAAAGCCTGGTCCCGCTGGCTTGCCTTGGCCCGGTTGTCGGCCTTTCACATCTTCTCCTCATCTCGTCCACACCTGTCTTGTCGAAGGGCCAGCTTCGGCGCTCCTGCCAGAAGAACAAGGCAAACCTTTCGATCATCTCACCATTGCCTGAGCTCAACGAAAGAGTACGTACCCATCAAGGGCCAGGCCTGCTAGGCGTGTGATGATTGCAGGAGCAGAGGATCACCCACGCGCTGTTTCACAATCTCGACGCATGGCCGCTTCGGGACAGCTACGAACAGCTATAGGAAAGGCTTGGAAGCGGAGAATCATGCACAAAGCGGGAGAAATGCTTGTATGTGGCGCATACAAGGTTGTCTAGACCGTGCACACCTCGTCGACGTGTCACCTTTCCATTTGAAGAGCCCCGGAACCGTGTGCCCTCTGTCGGGTCGAATCACTCGTGCAAACTGGATATTGCCTTCTCCACTCGCCCTTGTTCTCGTCACATCATCAGTGCGCTGGCAATATCGCTTCGTGGTGTTGTTTTCCGCAATCGGAATCCTGGAAGCGCTTCGAGGTGTGTGAGCTTTTCGTGTCGATGTCGACTTTCGATGGGCTAGGATCTGATCCTCGCACGTTGCTCCTGGCGGCCGTTGTCGTTTGCAGGCTAGAGCCATGCATGCAACGCACGTCTTTCCCTAGTGCCCGTCCCCAGCAAGATCCGCTCTGCGTGCCGCTGCAGCATAGCAGTCGGCATAAGGGAGCGGCTGCGGCGCGCTGTGCATGATAGTAATGCAAGATCGGAGTCTCCCTTGTTCTTGCCGATGTCTAGATTCTTTCATCAGCGAACTATTTGCCTGGATATGATGGCGAGCTTTCGCATTGCGATGATGCTTGACGCTTCCCGTGGCAATCCGTGATCGAGCTCCCCTGTCCTCTCGTCATGGGGCTAGAAAAGCAACAGGCTGCGCATCGGACCATCGATTCGTCTATGGCTCAAGTTGACCCATCAGCTGCCCGTTCGGGGTGTGACAGGAGGAGAGCAACGGAATCCTTCGCGAGCATTGATCGGAAGAATAGATGGAAGGATGACGGGCAGATAGCGCCACTTTTGCTACCTAGCTTGCGCACCCCACCCTGCGATGCGGTCCGACACAGGGTTGGAGAACCAATGGCACTCGCCAGCCAACGATGGAGTGCTCGAGGCGCGGAGAAACGCCTTTGAGAAAACAGGACTTTGCTATCGCTGCTGCTAATTGGGAATTGCCAGCGCTGGCTCCCAGAGCTCCCAAGACGAGTCTTGAAAACCGTCCCTCCGATCACAGTACCCGATGTGATATCGCCATAGACCAGAGACGGATCCAGAATAGTGTCGATGAGAGTGAGTGAAGGTGTGCACAGACGGGCGCGAGCCTCCCTGGCCACTGGTCTGTGCGGAAACTGCCCCAGCGTTTCAACGTTGTCCGTTTCTTTCGCTGGCGCCGGATACTTGCATGAAAATGTTCCGGTCTGTGACATCGTAGTGAAGAATTTACGGGAATCATTGTGATGAGAGAGACCAATGCCAGACATCTTTCGAAAAGGACAGTAGTGATGAGTAGGAGCGAGACGGTCTGCCAAAAGAAGCATGTGAAAGAAGGACACGAGCCGGCCGTATCCCTGCTGTGGAAGTTCTCGAAAGAGGCAGGTGCTAGGGAAGCATCGCCGAGTGGATTCTTGGTTCTCTTCCGATGGGCGCTGACTCCGTCGAGCCTTGCCTAAGCAGTCTGACCGCTTTGCAGATTGCAAAGCTTCGTAGCACGTGTTGACAGGAGAAGAATATCATTATTCTCCTGCCGATCACACAGGGAGAACTTTGTGCAACATGTGAATGGAAGCGAGCATCAGCCCGATGTCAATATTTGTGAGAGACTTGTTGGAGCCAAGGGAAGGATGCTCATCACTGCTGGGACAGGGAGTGCTAGCTGTTTTCGGCCCCTGCTGGCGATAATGATCAAACCGTCCCGTTGTGGCTGTGGTGCTCAACGTTGCTCGCCCGTCCAATAATTATTCTCCCGTCGCGTCGTTCAAGACTCGTGGCTCGGAGTGGCGGTCACGGTGCCGTCGTATGAATCGATGCCGAAGGACGGACTCGCGATCGTCGAGTGCGGAGTAGAGACGGGCGGAAAGCACGACCATTTCTTGACAGATGCTCTATCGATTTGTACCGTAGGCGTAGGCGTAGTACGAGGTTCTTGTTGTTGTTATGTACGTACGATCTATACATCCCTACAGTACCTCACGACGCTACATGGCATCTTCCTGCAGCCGACATACATAGGCTCATCGTCCCTCCATCACCCGCCGCAGGTGTATCTGCCGATCGCATCAGCTGCATTCCCAGCCAGCCACCTCGCCTGGGGCTGCTGCTCACTGCACCGTGCGATCCTTGCAACCCATCCACTCCCTGCTTGCCTGCCCGCCCGCCTTGCCCTGCTTTTGCCCTGTCCGTCACCGTGGTCAACTCCTGCCGGGACGATTCTCTCTCGTCGTGGCCTGTCCCTCGTGTCTCAGTCCGACCGAAAAGGCCGCTCTCTCGCTGCTTTCGCGTGTCCTTGAGCAACTGCAGTCTGCCTACGTGCGTCCGCGCTTTACCAGACACGATTGCATTGCGCCCGCTCCGCCCGCAGCTTTGCTTTTGGCAGAACCGCTCGCTCCACGCACGCACGCCCGCCCGCCCGCCCGCACGCACACACTGCACTCGCACGCACGAGGTGTTGCAGTCGCCCTTCCTTGCCCACGTCAACGCTCCGGCCCGCTTCACGCATCAATCAAACAGCAGCAGCACGCCAGATCCGGTCGGCCACGAGCACCAACGCCAATACCAACTCCCGTTCGTCCAATCCGGGTTGAGCTTCGCTTTGCTTCTGTGCAGCAACCAGAGTGCCTGGTCTCTGCTGCGCGATTGCGAACATTGCGCACTGTACCTTGCTGCCGCTGCAACAAACGGGCCACCGCCGCCCGGCATCTCCACCGCGAGACACCCACGCACTTCGACAGCTACTGTGAGCTACCCAGCAGCCGCTCGGCTCAACGTCCACACAGCCAGCATTGCCGACCACCATCAACGGCACCACCGAGACCACTGTACACCACCGCGCTCTCCTCACTCCACGCCAGCCGCAACCATTGACGGCGTCAACACCGGTCCAGATCATTATTCCCAACAGAGGAAGGTACGTTTTTGACCATTTGTTTATTTTATCATCATCCTTCCCTTGGTTCGGGCTCCACCCACACCCACACCCAGTGGTTATCCGCCGACTCGCCTCGCCTTTGCGGCCGTTGAAAGCAGGCTAGCGCTATCGATCCGCTCGCTGGCGCTGGCTGGCTTGAGTGGCAGGCTTGTCCCTTCCCTTCCCACCTCCCGCCGCCCGTGCGTTTCTTGCATGCTTTTGCTCTGCTTAGCTTAGCCGGCCGGCTAGAACTAGCGCCCCAAGCACCCAGCACTACCCAGCCTCTCCACTGCACTGCACTGTGCTCTTCTCTACCTCCAGCTCCCCCACCGCATGTTGCGAACCGCTGCTCGCTCATGCATTGCATTTCTCTAGACCACTGGGTGCGTGTCTAGTCGCCCGTCGTGCAGACCTTCCCGCTGCGAATGCTGGTCGGCGCCGTCGACCTCACCGCGACACTGATTGATTGATTGATTGCAACTTGAAGCTGACCATACCATCTGCCATGACAGCTGCGTGAGTCCCATTGAACCTCACGACGACCGACCACGACCTGTTACGACTTTAACGACCCCTTACGACTCCTTGCATTCACGATCCTGTTGGTTTGCGTCCGTCACCGCGGTGCTTATTGCCTCCGACTTGAGCGTCATTGTTAGCAGCGAGCATCCTCCTCCCGGTTTCCAATCCCATACACACGATTGTCCTCGGCTTAGTCCCAGGTATCACGACTTTCACGATCCGACCAGAAGATTACGATACGACTTCACGACGACTGTCTGCTTGATCGAGAAGCTATTGCCAGGCCTGTTTCGCCCATACAAACGCCACGCCCACTTCATCACGTCGCCGCATCGCCGCGTCGAACACATCCATCTTCATCACCTTTCGGAAGTACAGAGCTCGACTTGAAAGTCGAGCTTCTCCTGTCCGACACCAACCGTTACGCTGGCTCTCCCGCCCTTGTCTCAGTTCCACGCCCGAGGAAACGACAGCCCGTGGCCCACAGTACCGTTTGTGCCGCAGAACTCTTACGGAGAGCGCATGCCATACTCGCACGACGCTCAGCATCAACAGCACCACCCGTCGTCTTCATCTGTTGGCTCGTCACCTCGGGCGGGCTCTTTCAGCGCTGGTTCCGTCGCCAATCAGTCTTACGACTCCAACACATCTTACGCTTCATCCATTGAAGGAAGACAGCACGACTTGCAGACACCTTCTCCCAGAGAGATTCCATCCTCTTCGCACTCGTACAGCCATCCAATCTACTCCAGCATGAACCAACAACAGCCTTATATGGACGGACACGCTCCAGCATCCGCGCCACCTCCGGGAATGCCTCAGTACCCAAACTATGGCCACCCACAACCAATGCAACCGGGGTCGCACAGCTACCCGCCTCAGTCCTACCCGCAGTATTCTTACAGCACGATGCCGCCCATGTCGGCAGGTCACCCAGTCACATCGTCCATGGGCCAGCAGATGGTGCCTCAATCATTGCCTTTGCCTACCATGTCTGCCCAACCACAACCTCCTGCCGGTGCCAACCAGCAATATCCAAGCTCCTTCGACCAGACCGGACAAGTCGCGCCGCATGGTATGAAGCCTAGGGTCACTGCGACCTTGTGGGAAGATGAGGGTAGCTTGTGCTTCCAGGTAGAAGCGAACGGCGTGTGCGTCGCGCGGCGCGAAGACAACCACATGATCAACGGCACGAAACTGTTGAATGTTGCCGGGATGACACGCGGTCGGCGCGATGGCATCTTGAAGAGCGAGAAGACTCGCCATGTGGTCAAGATTGGTCCGATGCACCTCAAAGGTGTCTGGTGAGAATTGTCTCTTGATGTGAATGGAATTGACATGGAGCTGACTTTCAGCAGGATACCTTTCGACCGCGCACTGGACTTTGCGAATAAGGAGAAAATCACCCAACTTCTCTATCCTCTCTTCGTCCACAACATCGGAGCATTGCTATACCACCCCTCCAATGCGGCTAATCGCCAGAGTGTTGGCGGCGCTGCCATGGCATCAGCAGCCCGTCGCTCTGATCAGCAGGATTATATGCGAACTCCACAAGGCTCTCAGCCACCAACACTGACTCACCATCACTCCATGAGCACTCCCGGCGGAGGAAGCATGCCTCAGCCGCCGCACTCCATTGCACCGCACCCTGCATCTGGCCGACCAGGGTTGGACCGAGCTCACACCTTTCCAACTCCGCCGACCAGTGCGTCCAGCTTGAACATGAACATGGGTCACCAAGGAAGCTCGTATGGATATGGTGAACAGAATGGTGCTATTCAATCAGGTTAGTTGTGATTCAGTGGTAGCAGAACGATATCCAAAGCTGACTTCACATCCATAGCTACCACACCACCCAACCACGCGCAAGGCATACAGTACCAGACTAGCCAGGCGCCATATGACAGCCAACGACAGATGTACGCTCCAGCTCCCGGCGCTTACGGCCAGCAATACGCCCAACAGCCAAGCATGAACCGCTACGGTCAAATGCAGACGAGCCCAGATGGTGTCAAGTCCGAGATGGGTCCACCCGCTCGTGCCGGCGCTGAGAACGAGCATGCCGACGCCAAGCCCCACGGTGGCTATGGTGGTCAGCACGATGTCGAGGGCGAACACGAGGGTGAATATACCCACTCCAGTGCGTCTTTTGGCGCCAGACGGCCCACGTACGATTACAATCCTAACCCAGCATCAGGGCCTGTTCACACAGATCCCTCTCACATCTCTCCTGAGATGACGCACTCGCCGCATCAGAACGGTTCTGGTCGTGCCACGCCGCGCACTACCACCACCTACGCAGGCTACAACACCACGTCTCAGCGACCAACCCAGCTGCCTCAGAGCAACTTGAACTATGTCATGAGCAACGACACTCGCGCCGGTGCTCCCAACGGCGCAGACACTGGCTACCAGCCTGCATATCAGGCACCGCAATACGCCGCGATGAACGGCACGCCAGTTGCCAACAACAAGCGCATGCGCGAGGACGAGTCCGAGGATCCGTACGGCCGCCCTCCCAGCGCCAACGGCGATCACAAGCGTCAGCGGACGGACTCGGTCTCCACACGTCCCATAGCCCAACCTCAATCCCTGAAGGCCGGCGGCATGAGGCGATAATTCTGGATCGCCCAAAAGTCCGACGGCGGCGCGATTATAATGACAAGAACGAACCCGCGCCAAAGTCGCCAAAATTTTCCATTTGTTGTCACGAAACGAAAGCTACCCCTTCTGAAGAAGAAGAAGAAGAAAAACCTCTTTAAAGTCTCCTTGTACTTTTCCATCCGCATTCGTCCCCGACTTTACGACTCACGAACCACGACTTTATTTGAAGATGATGCAAGAAGCAGAAGAGGGACTACTACTATTACCGCCATTGCAACGGTGAACGGTACGGCACGGCGACAGGATATGAATGGCAGCGGAGGAGGAGAGAAAAGCCAGGAGGATCAAGTGCCGGAAACGCCGTTGATCTGTGGGATGTTCCTGCTGTGAATTTTTGAGCCAGCTGTTGCTTTTTTCCTCTTGTTGTTGTGTCATGAATGAGATCCACGAACAAAATACATTATGAAATGTCTTTTTGTCCTGCCGCTGCTTCCACATCTTTCACGTCTATGGCATGTTTGACACTGTCCGCTTGTTCGGTCGACTTCTCACTCGTCATCGGCAAATCCTTGATCGTCCTCAGCGACAGTCTACTCACATTCCGAATAGTTCACAACTACCACTTCGGCCTGGTCGCAATTCAGCTGAACTTGATCCGGCCAAGGCTCTCGTGTAAGCAGTACACGAATGCACATCGGACGTCTTTGCACCTGATCCCGACATCTCAAGTAGACATTACCACCTCCATCAAAAAGTCACAATCCGGTCGATCGTACAACATCAACACGCAAATAGCGCACTCTGCATAAAAAAAGCCCCCCTCCCCCGAATCCGGAATCGGGAATCAAAGACCTCACCAACCCTACCACCTTTCCAGAATTTCCAATCGCTCTCACTAAAGAGGTTCAACTACTGCACTCTCCAACAAGGTCTATCCCAGTTCCACGTCCGTCCCAACGCTTCCCCTGGTGCGACCAGGCAGGATCCCGGACCATTCTACTCTACTGCAAGGAGAAAACTCCGGCTTGTGGCTGAATTTCGCGTGGTTCGAAGTTTTTTTTGTTGCGCTGGTGCGGATGTTGTGCTGCGCAGGCTAAAGTATGCTGTGCAGCGTGGGCTTTTGAGCTGGTGGTGGGGTGGTGCGTGAACGGTGGATTGGCACGAGGTGGTGGATGGACTGTTTCTTCTTGGTCGGAAGTAGTACTTGTCTATTGCTACAAGACCGCTGAGCAACTAGCGGGAGTGAATGGATGGATGAATGAAACATCGAACGCAATGGGTCCGCGCATACCTAGGAAGCAATATGTTGGCCTTGTCAGCACAACCAAACCCATCGAGTCTTCGCTGCTGCTGCTGCCCATCATCACCAATGTCGCCTCGGGTTGTCCGTCATGCCTCGTCGTCCAAGACGTCGATGTTGCTTGTCGTGGTTCCGTCTCGTCTTGGGGCAGGCTCAAAGGGGGAACCTGGGAAAGTGTGAGATTGTTCGGCTTGTGTTCTGCATGACGCTTTTGAGGAGGATGTGAAGACTCGGATGAACGACCGGCGAATTTTTGTTGGAATAGATCTTTCTGTACCGCGGTGACAAATCGACGCGTGCCCATCATCGCAAAAGTCCCACCAAGATAACAAACCGCATGTGATCCCCAGAACAAGTAAAAGTGCAGGCCAGAGGACATATCGGTGAACCGAATTCAAGTCTTGCCATCAAAGTCGTCGATCTTCGAGGTGGAATCTGGGTGAAAGTGTAAGATAAATCAATCTAAGTTTTGTGGAACGCTGTTAAGTATGCAGAGAAGACTCAATGAATACCGACCGACGCCTCTGTACAAGTACAAAGACCCATGCCTATTACCGAAAGTGCCACCAAGTAGATCATGTCGCAGGTACAATCCGAGACGAGCGAAGACCGTAGACCAAAGCAAATAACCAGTCCGTTCCATACCGTTCCGATTCTCGTCTCTCCTCCTAGTCGCTTATAGGTCCATGCCCAAGAAAAGGTATTGCTCGCTAAGACAGCCTTGATCCGGCGAAGATGAAGAGGTCCAAGAGTCGAGCATGACGAGTTCGAAGCCGACCCATCCGAGGTTCCGATTCACTTCCTTGACGTCGGCTTCATCGGCGCTGCGGTCAACGCAAATAACGAGCTGGTCGCAGGAGAAGTGCTCGCTACTAGCGAGTTCCAGTAGGGACATGAGACTGCAGCGGTTGGTCAGTATTGATGCCAGATTCAGAGAGGACAGCACAAGTCACAACTCACCCAGGCTTCAAATCCATCCCAATCACTTCCTTATCGAAGAAGATAAACATGCTACGCATATCCTCCTTCTCAGCCACGAAGCCACGGAACCTCGCTCCACCAGCATAGTCGTACACCTCGACATACTCCTTAATCATCCCGCCTTCCGACTTAGGGAAGACGCGACCATCTGGAGACGGCGAAGGCGTGACCTGACCATGTCGCAAGACGGTGCTCTGCGGGATCGGCTGAGCATCGCTTCCGTGACCGTCGTGGTGGCCGTTGTTAGTTCGCAAATCCATCACCAGCGAGTTCTCAAGACCAGAATCCTTCTCAACCAAGAATACAGTCTTCAGCGTCTCGCAGAAGAGTCTCTCACACTCTTCCGTGATGTGAAGTGCGGCATCTCCGCTACGCCTGCGAGCTGAGAGGCTCGGGCGCTGGCGCGAGGGTGTCGCGCCGGGAGATAACGGCGGTGAGGGTATGCCGCCCGAAGGGACCTCAAACCCACCTGGAAGATGTGTCAGTGGATGTGTATTGCGGGCATGAGGGATGTGTACGACTCACCACCCCGCCCCACGTCCCCCGAAAGTGGAGGCGTGGAAGCCGGTCAATGCCATGGAGGTGGCATTAACGGCGTAGGCCGAAGCCTGGGTGTTGGAGCGCCGCGAGGACTCGCTAGAGACCTTGCGGGAGTAGTTACTACTACTCATACTCATGTGATTATTGTCTAACATCGCCATTGCTCTGTATTGCCACGGTTGCTCTTTGATCGGTCGAGGGTGTATGAAGTGGTTGGCTGTATGAGGTCGGAGTTGGCGGGACGGTGGACGTTGGCGGAACAATTGATTCTGATCGTGTAGCGGGGATACGTATTGCTGATGAGGCGTCGTAGGCGTTGTTGATTGTGTATGTAGGCAGTCGAGTCGTCGGCGTGGCAGAGAGTAGCAGTGGTGGTGAAGTCAGACAAAGAGAAAGCGAAAGTTCGAGACAGATGACTGCTTACTGCTGCCCTGCGGAGTGCGGAGAGCCCAGACCAGGCCCACGTGCGACAAGTCAAGGGATGAGCCAATGACCTGCAGCACTGGCTTCTTCGGTGTATAGTCTACGCCCATCGATCTAACCCTTCTTGGTGAGGGTTTACAAGGCCATTGCAAGGGCCCTTGGCAAGTCGATATTGCGTCGATATCACACCCTCAAGGACACTATATTTATAGCATAATTATATTATTATTGTTGTTATTTATAGCGGTGCAATAGTGCTATAGGGTGTAGGTTATCTAGTTTCTTACGCTCTTACTGCTCTTACTTCCCTTTAATCTATACCCTCTTTAATCTACACCCTCTTGCTCTTACTATATTACTATCGTTATTATATTGCTACTACTATAAACTCTATTTCTTCTAATATTACTTCGATTCGCGCCTAATTGTTCTACGTTTACTAGTTCTTAGAGTTTACACCGGCGGAGTTCTAGCGCGTATAGCTATACGTAAGTAATATATAGAAGGAGGTAAAAACTAGCGGAAGAACGCAGGCATTTATAGAGCGTATAAACTACTAGTACTATTATAGACGTGCTACTCGGACTCGTGCTAGTAGCAATAGTGTCGGTGCGGATAGTTACCGGCTCGCGTAGAGTGCTCCGGACTATAGTAAGTTTATTAGATTAGCAGCATTCGGGTTATAGTAAGAGCGAAGATACTAGAAAGGTCGACGAGGAGCTAATAGTTATGCGCAATAGACTATAAGGTATTAATCGCGGTTATCTATTACTACTATAATATAGTTAGCAAGGAGCCGACGAAGATTATTATTAAGCGTAACCTTCTGCCGCTCTAACTATTCGAAAGGTACGGCTAGCAACTACTACTACTTACTAGTAGTTATAGACGCTCGATGCGTAAACGAGGGCCTTAAGAAGGTTATCTAGCCTATTATAGAAGCTAACCCTAAGCTGTCGGTAGTAAAGAAGAACTTAAGAACGGACCTACGAGTATTAGATGCTAGTAGCGACTTCCTTATAACCGACCGGATTCGTAGTATTAATTGTCCGGCTATCGACAAGGCTCGTAATGTTCGCCGCGCTAGTAGTAATATTACTAGTAATCCTCGAGCGTAGATCGCAGAGGTTATTTAAGAAGCGCATAACTCTAGTATTCGCGCTAAGAAAGTAACTGCTATAGACGGCAAGGCGTTAGTGCGAGGGTTAGTATTCGCGGCCGACTAGTAGTTGCAATATCTAAATAATCTAATATATAGTTAGCTCTTCCTTATAGACGGTACTTATAGAGCCTGCGAGCTAAAATAGATCCTATTTACTATCTACTATATTACTACCGAGGGTATATAGCTACTGCTTAGTTAGTTTATTATGCTAAAGAAACGCTATTGCGCTACTCCTCTCTGCGCGGATTTACTGCTAAGTTCTTAGTACTACTAAAGGCTATATATTAGGCTAATACTTGCGCTAAGTATAGCGCCGCGCTAGAGCAGGTAGATACGATGCTAGTAGAGTATAGTAAGGACAAGAAGAGGGAGTATCTATAGGGCCTTATCCTCTATCTTAAATCGAGCTACTAGGAAGCCTTCTATAAGCAGATAAAAGAGCACTATTACTAACGTAAGGGCAACCTTTAATACCCTAACGATCCGGCTATAGCTCCTGCTACTTCTATAAATAACTTACTAAGGACTTTCTTCTAGCGGAAGTATAGACTAGAC
>AFIR01000376.1:0-44949 GCA_000223685.2 Zymoseptoria pseudotritici STIR04_4.3.1
CGGAGAGATCAAGAAGACACCTTCGAGTGGGCCCAGCGAAGTCACCCTCGTGGCGAACCTCTCTACTGGTCGCCTGACACACCAACTCGCCGGTCTCCAAGCTCTCCGTACGAACCGGAGGTGCCGCCGCAGAAGGATACTGTGGATTCGAGCCGTATCTGGCACACGACTACTGGCGACTGGCTCTATCGAGACGTCAACTACCGTGCCACTCCCGAGGAACTCGTGCCCACATCCAATGAGGAAGCGGCGGAAGGGCCTGCGTCTCGAAATCGGCGCGCTCAATGCGAAGTTGGAGGCAGCGAAGCCAGCGGCGCCGACCAAGAAACGGAAGAAGCAGGAAGAGTGCTGGAGAGAAGCTTGACAGGAATTAGGACCTGCGAAGAGGCGGATCGCGAGGAGATCGAGAACAGCGCCAGGGAGAATTGATAAGATCGATATCCAGACATGTATCGCGATGTGAGCTTGCAGCAGCATGTCCTTTTACCAGATGGTGTGATGCCACTTTTGCTCGGTTGTTTACGGGGTAGAACGTGTTGGTAATCCAGACGTTCGCCTGGTCGTCGTCCGTGAGCTTGTGCAGGAGTTGGCGGATCTCCAATCCCATCAGGTGCGTGGTCAGATGTGCGAGGGAGTCAAGAGCATCGGAATCATCAGCGCCATCGCTGTGCACTGCTAGAAGAACGACCTCACGGTGTCAGAGCTGCCATCAAGGGACGTCGCCCGACTGTACTTGGGCCACATTAAGAACACGTACGACATCCGCATCAGACCACGTCCTGAACTTAAGCACCTGACGTCTACGGAGGAGGGTCGCAGACTGATTGAATACGCCGCCTGCCACCCGACTATGGCACCTACCTTCGACGCATTCGACGACGGCACGAACGACAAGGGCGCCGATGTCGACGGCGCGGAGCTCGACATCGAGGATGGGAACAGCGCATCTCGCGTGCGTGGTTAGAACTTCCTCGAAGCGAACTGCTATGCTGACTGGGAAGGAGGTTGGAGAAGCCTGACAATCTTGTGAACATGGCTCTGATCAGGTATGAGAGCCGTCTGCCATTCTCCGGAGCCCCTCGGACGGAAGAACTGACAATCGTCTACACTGTTTAGTACCATTCAGTGCCCTACTGCACCAACTGCAGCGACCGTTTAACCTACAACTGAACGGCGGAGATACCCTGCACTCTACTAACGCTCCCTCTTGAGCCGAGGGACGAAACATACTTCCTTGTCGCTAAGGATTTCATCGCCATCGACTCAAAGACCTGCCGATAAGTTACAAGTGCATCCACTCGGCCTCTGAAGCTGTGAGCCTCCAGAATCAGCGGCAAAGAATCGCTTTGCACGATGTCAGGCGAGTCTATGAACAAGCCTTGCGGTCGGCGGCATGCACCGCCTGAATCTGTCATGGAATTTCGTTCTGGATCCGAGTTTTCGTCCTTTCTGCTCGTTCCTTCGGCTCTATCGTCCAGGCACGTCAAGTCGCTTAGTGAGACTTCCTCTGCGATGACAGCCTAGGTTGCCGACCTTCGAGTTTGCAGCATTGATCTGCTAGCGGACCTACCACAAGGCTAGACTGGACCGTACTCTTCACGATACCCATCAGCGACGAACAATCCCTGAATGCGCAACGCCTTCGAAGATCCCCTGGGTCAAGTCGCCCGCCTCTCCAACTCCACGTAACCTCTTGGGCTCGAAGTCGTCCGAGGTAGGACTCTTTTGCTGCACGATGAGCTCTCCTCTCGCTCCATCACGACGGCAAAGTCGCCACGCACGGCGCACACGACGGCGCAGAGCGTGGTTTCTTTGGCTGGTTGAGGACGGTTGGTTAAAATCATCTGCGAGTTGGAGATGCAGCGTCAGGTACGGTGCAATGAAAGGGGGCGCCGAGCTGGCTGGGTCAGAGTTCAGGTCTGGACAAGGTCACGAGAAGTGAGAGACAGGGACAAGCATAGGTCAACGTCGGACTAGCAGGAGGGAGCAAGTCTCGAAGTCAATCGACGTTCGGCTCCGTCGTGAAGTTGGGAAGAACAGCTAATATCGCTGCTGAGTACAAGGAACCTTGGCACTTGGATCCGCCGTGGCGGCAGTTTCGATACATCCAGCTACATAGGATGGCGGGCATGATCAGAGTGAACAGCTTCGCCGCCCCGGCTCCCGCTTTCCGCTCCACTCCTCGCAAACGCTACGTTGGGAACGACGAATCGAGCTCCTGCTGCCTCTAACTTATACACCTACCACTCCGCCGTCCGTGTTCTGGGTTCCCGCAGCTGAGACGCAGTCGACATAGAGTGCGCTCCCACTTGAGACTGGATATCCAGACGGTCCGGCTATTGCATTGTGGCTGCACTCCTGACGTAGCAAGGTCTGCGCACATTGTAAATGCGAGCCTCCAATGGACATCAAAGAGCGGCTATGCTATCTTGCACCGACTGCGGCAAAGCTACTGACGGAGTAGCAGTCAGTTCGGCCTCTCGTGCAACGACCACATGCTGCGTTCACAGATGCCACGATGCAATTAACCCGCCCAAATGCATCGAAGATGGACTCCCGCCACATCAACCAGATCGATATCTGGACATTCTCTGAACCTCGGGCTCAAGGTACATGCTGCAAAGACGTTGAACGAGTCTGATAATTTACGGTGCCAAAACGGGAGAACGTCTGCGAAGGGAGAGCTTTACAAGCGATAAGCGAGATGAATGGGCTATCTATCAATCCGTTCGGGCGCCGTCACAAGCTGCAGAAGGTTCCTCAGCGTTGCCTTGTGCCATCGCCACGAAAGCGTGCTACGAAGCACGAATTCGTCACTTCAGACTGTGGCAGCTTCGAGAGCCACGTGGAGGACGTGGTAGACCGGCCTCACTTCTCTCTCTCGGCACTCGTCGCACGCAGTAGCAAAGCCTCGCCGTACATCAATAGGCTTGACGGTGGCAGTTGACATCGTGGTTGTCCTTAACCGAGATCGTAAATATGGGCATCAGCTGGATCCTGGCACCGATCAAGGCTACCGCTACCGCCAGAGAAGAGTGGAACGGAGGTCGACGACAGCACTACTAATCAGCCGCCCTTGGCGACATGGTCCTGCGTTTTGGGACAGATGGGTACAGCTCACTGACTGCTTTTGACTGGTTTCAGCCCTTGTACTGCCTTTCGAGAATCACTCCCTCCGGCTCGGCTTGCACAGAGCACTAAAAGAGCGCATCAATTATCGGGCTGCTTTAGGCGTCCTCCGGTCTCCATGGTTCTATCCGGTCTTGCTCATATGTTCCAGAACGACGGTAATATGTTGCTAGAATTTGATCAAGCGCCGGCTATAGATTGGTGCGAACTTCAGCTATCGTGGAGGCTGAATCTGAAGGAAACTTTGCGGTCGGAAACTTCAGTATCCCCCGACTTTGAAACGATCATAATGGACGAGATTCTTGGGTCGTACTCAGCGTCGGCTAAGGATACTACGCTCGATGTTTTGCTCGACTTCCGATAGTGCGAAGCTCGGCTCTCCTGAAGGTCCTGCTGGGGACGAGTAGTCACCCTTGTGAGCACCGATCGAAATGGACAGTAGGCCAAGGTCACCAGGAAGGAGAGGATACCAAGAAGACGGCCGTCGTCAACAGACCTTAGCTCGGATGCATCTACGATACTTGGAGAAGACTCTCTAGCCAATGAATCAAGGATGCCAGGAAGGACACTGGCGAGCATGTGCTCAGCGCCGTCCGCTGCCTTCTCGATTTCTGCAGATCCGCTGCTCACGTACTGATCACCGGCATCCCGGAGACCTCTTCGAATATGACCTGCCGTACCATCTGCAACGCTGCCTTGCGTAAGGAGCGAGTCCGTCGTGAACAGTCTGCTGGTAAGCGTCCTGCTTTAAGAGCAGAGTCGATACAGCGTCCGTGGTGTAATCTCCTCGCACCAAGCTGCGAGCCCCTTTTCGGTGATTTCGCGGTGTCGACCTTGCAGCATACGAGCTGTGTCTGTGACGTTGGCCTTATGGTTTTCTGAACCTCGCCAAAGCACGACGTCAAGACGACGTTCGATGTTGGCGTCGTAAGGCATTGTAACGTGGAGCTCCCCGCATACTGCGCGCTGGCATCGTCGAAAAATCCCTGCGAAGTCTTCGAGAAGCACGGCGACTGCATCGCGCTCGCCTTTCTGGCGATGGTGTTGGCTAACACGATACCCCTGAGTCTGTAGTCTAGAGTCCGCACAGGTCAAGCGCCAGACAGAATGCAATATACCTGGCCAACAGTGCTTCCACGAACAGAAGGTTAGGATACTCTCATCGACAGGATGCGAGGTGTTTCGACCGCAGCATCAGTTCAAAGCTACCCGCAACGGTGCTCGACCTTGAGTAGCCTGATCTCGTTGCTCTTGTGCCCTACAAAGCCAAATGTCTCAACCGAAAGTTTTGCACGACCTCGCAGTTCACTAACTGTTTGGCGTACGGAATGAGTTTTCGCAGCCGGAGGAGCCTGCGGTATCGAGTGACTCAGAATCCGTCGACGAAGCAAGTAGAGACTCCTGCACGCACCCCTTCGAGCTCGCGGTCGTCTGCTACTGGCGCGACACTGCGTGTAAGGGAAGTCATGGATCTGGAGTGGTTGTTCGGTGGCGTTGCGGTTTCGCTGCCTTCGATTGTCGAATGGGTTTAAGGAACACATGGGCTATGGGACTCCAGCTTCTCTGAAGTCTCGCCCCTACCGTCCATCGGAGTCGGATTTAACCAGCTCTCCGGGTTGCTCCAGAACAGATCTCCGCCTCTCCTCCGCCTACCGGATCGAAGTCTGTGCGACCTACTTGGCCCGAGACTCACATGCAGGGACCTTCACCTCGCTGCTCCTCCTTCGGACGCCTCTGACCCTCGGACGCCTTCTTCCTTTGCCTCTTGGACCCCTCCACCACTTCACTCGCTTCCCCGCGACACTTCTCCCAGACACGAAGGTAGCCTGACATCGCCGGTCTCTCTGTCGTGTGAGTAAGCCGAAAGGCTGAGAGACATGTACAGAGGCGGGTCGCTGTTCCGGTAATGGGCGTTGGGAGTTCTGAAGACGACACTGGCTTCGCTTTTCGGTATCGTTGACGGGGTTCTGCGGATAGC
The DNA here is from genome assembly GCA_000223685.2 of Zymoseptoria pseudotritici STIR04_4.3.1. Classification (NCBI taxonomy): domain Eukaryota; kingdom Fungi; phylum Ascomycota; class Dothideomycetes; order Mycosphaerellales; family Mycosphaerellaceae; genus Zymoseptoria; species Zymoseptoria pseudotritici. Next base: position 5,108 of record AFIR01000376.1, read on the forward strand.
TTTGATGTGCGATGCTGGAGCGGATGTGCGGAGATCTTGACGTCGGTCGAGGGAAAGCCTGTTCTTGTCGGAGGATTGTAAGTCGGTGTCGGCTAGTTCTGTGGTCTTCCCCTCAATGCCAGCCGGCTCCTCCTTCATTCCTGCTTTCAATCGCGCTTGATTTTCCTTGTCTACAGTCCTCGCTACGCACAGCATCACCAGCTCGCTGACTAGCGAGTAGACTCCTTTCGTCCTGCCCTTTTTGGTGGTTGGAGACTTTGGGAGGCTGTGATCTGGTCGTCCTCCGCGGTGAAGTCGACTTGCTCAAGGAGGAAGTAAGATGTAGGAGGTTTCCTTTCGAGGGAAGAGAGCGCACGATTGAGCAGTGAGGGAGGACTGGTAGGGGAAGCGGCATGGCGTTTGGCCAAGCAGATCCGTGCGCTTCTTTGACAACTGGCTGAATGATTGACTTCTTTCGGCTTGCTTGCTTTCGGGAGGTTTTGGGCGGCTGTGACTTGGTCGAGCAGTCTTCGATGGGACAGTGGGCTTGCTGGTCGAGGAGTGGGGTGGAAAAGGAGCGTTTAGTAGAAGTCCGTCTAGCCGGAGTGTGTCAGATCAGCAGTGTGAGTGAAGCTGTAAGCGAGTCTTGTGTCGATGTCGACGAGCGAGTGAGGTGGAGGTGTAAGGTGTGGATGGACGTAGGGGTGAAACGGTTGATGGGGTGAGATGAGATGCATTTGTTGTGACGAGAAGGTGATGAAAGCTCTCATTTGAGGCGAAGGCGAGGCGAGCTGTGCGGTTGCTGTTCCGGTGGTGCATGCTTCCACACCTCACATGTTCAACTTCACCGTCTCGTCACGCCACACCTTTAACTCTCTCTCTCCGCCCACACTCTGCTCAATCCGAAGCAGGAACAGAAAAACAACGACAGGAGCAGATCTACATTACGCGGCCATCTCACCGAACCTGATCTCTCCGCGGAGCACTACGTCAACGAGGCAAGGTGGGAGTGAGTCGACTCGCTCACCGTAGCGTATAGGCGAGTTGGTGGCAGGAGGGAAGTGGGTCTTCTCGGTGTGTGGGAAGCGAAAGGATCCGGCTCAAGTCGTTGGCTGGATCACTGCAGAGATACGCCGAAGTCAGGCCGAGGACGCCCCTGATCGTCGACTTCACGTCTTGGCCGAGAGTTTGTCGACATCGACTCCCGAGGGCGATGAACTGCTCGGCGCAGCATGGTCAAACATAGCTATCGTAGCGCTTGTTACTGGAATCCGTGTTCATTCAAATGGGGATGCTTTCGCCACGGTACAGAGCTATCTACTCCTGACCTACGCTGAACCTTCAATTAATCATCCCTTTCCGGCAGACAGACACACGAAACTGAGACATAGCCAAGGCACTCACAAGGCGCCGGAGCATATCCTGTTAACTACTGGACCGCTCTGTCGTTAGGCGCAAGTACCAACTTGCACGGCATAAGCACTGGACATCTCCATAGCTAAAAGGGTTGAAGATCCGCATGTCCCACTTCCCAAATCCACCGGTCTTCGCCTACGCTTAAACCACGACAATCGAGCATCGGCCACTAAGCGGCTTCCACCCCCTCTATTCGCGAAGTAAAGAATCTCCTGGGCGAAATATCTAGGCGAAACAGTAGGGTCCAGAAGACGAAACCTCCTCTTTGCATATCGCTACATCGCCACATCCAAGACTATCACCTCCTGCTTATTAAGCTCTCGACCAAGATCATGAGATTTGGCCTGCATCAATCCCAGTAAATCTGTGGTCTCCAGCTTGATCTTCTCAATAGGTCCTTAATCGTCTGGGTGGAGCTTGATACACGCCTTCCCCGCAGGCTTTGAGCGTCTCGTCCACTGTGGATGATCGTATGTCGAGCTGGAGAGTCAGGATGTACTCTGGACCTGAATTTCGCTCGCCACTTCCCTGCCTGACAGAGCTGCAACTGCTAGGATGTTCTTGGCTACTGGAAATGCCGCCGCACCTCGCCAGACTCGTAGCCAAGCACACTCGAAAGCCTTGCCCATACCTGAGACCCCGATTATCAGACCCGCTTTCAAGCGTCGGGTATACCCTGAAGTGCCAAAGACCTACCTAACAGTCTCCGAGATCTCGAGACCGTCCTCGCAAAGGAGGCGCAGCGCGAAGGGGATGTCGTCTCCGATCGAGCCACCACCAAGGATCACTCGTCCGGCAAGGAGGACTCAGCGCAAGGGTCTTGCGAACTGGGCCAGCGCCTGCAGAGTATCCTTGATAGGTGGACTGTAGGCGACTAAGTGGACTTGGGACCTAAGCAGAGCAGTTTCGCAGCCGCACGTCGAGAGATTGAGCGCCAGTGCGAGCCACGGCCGTATGAAAGCAGCAGCAAGGTCGGACTACGCACGGATCTTCCATAGAGTGCAAATAATGTTCACCGCAGCTGGCTTCGTCACCCTTTAAAATGCGATGTTCTTTAACTTTTCCTCCGGCGTTGGTCTCGCCAGACCTGGGTCAAACATTCCATCTCATGTTAAGTAAAGACCGTCACGTTTGACCGGCAGCATTGGTGTTCCGCCAGCCGTATACCACCTCTCCGTACTTTTGAACCCTATTGTAAATCGCACGGAATAGTGCTCCGCGCCTTTTGTAATAAGACTTAGTACGCACTATGTCATACACCTCCGGGAAAAGCGTGAGCATCCGGCGATGTCTTCACGTGTGCGGAGTTGCAGCGGGCTAAGATCGGAGAGACCTGCCGGAAGCAAAGCATTGCGTCCGCTGGCGTGGAGTGGTGTTTTCACGCCGTTCAGGGCCCTTGAGATGAATCACGAGCTGCGTGATAAGTCCGATGGTGTGCAGCCCAGAGGATGCTCGCGTAGCAGGATGAGATCGCTGGAAGGATTTTTCGAGTCCGAAATGGCGCCGGGGTGATGGGGGAGGGTGGATGAGGAGATGTAAGGGGTGGGAACTCCGCGGAGCGATGTAAGATGAACGGGTGGAAGTTGAGTATTGCGATGATTGGGCTATAGAAGGCTGTGGGATGGTGAGTGATGTTTGAGGTTGGAAAGAAGATATCCTGACTTCCTAGGCGTAGGCAAGAATTAGATGATGTTCTTCGTAGCAAGGTTGAAGTGCCAATGCTTCATGAAGCTTCACGCGGGTGCTGGGTGTATTCCTGGTGCTCGCGGCACCATACACCTTTTCATTCGTGGGAATGGCTTCCTCCTACGCTTTCGAGGTCTCAGAAGGTGACTCCTGTATGCTGTGGTCCACTATTCTACACTGCCGTGAAGGCAAGCTCCTTGGCAAGAAGAGGATGGATCGAATGTCCACAGGAGCGGGAATGCAACTTTCTTGAGCTTAAGCGGACTTCTGGACGGTAGCACCGTTGCTGCGATTCTTGGTGGGCAGCAAATAATAGTGAAAGGGAAGAGATATACTTCTTTTGCGCTGATTCCTCGATCCTGCGTCGAAGTGACCATCTCAAGCTGTACCAATGACACATGGCTACACCACACTGGCGGCTACTAGCAAGAGGGATGCCGGCTTCGACGGTAGAATGCCCAGGACTGGAGAAGAAGTTGGGAAGCGCTTCAAAGCAGAGGAGCTGAATATCACTCGACTGCCGAGAGGGGTGGCGAACCGTCTAGCAGACATATCTCAAGAGATGTTGAGGGCGTTAACGACAGCAGAGCCGAATTGAGGACTTACAAAAGACGGCTGACGAGTGTTCAAGCAATTGAAGGACGCCGGGCGTTCGTGGAAGTGTCAATGAGTGCGGGTCGAAACCTTCCTTGGACGGAAGGGCGTGAAGGTGCAGAAGAGAGGAAGATGCCTGGGCAGGCCAGATTTAATGGCGACAGAACGAGAAGCAGGAAGACGACAGCAGAAGGTGAAATATATGCTCATCTGTTCGCAAAGATCCAGACGATCAAGGCAAAGGATCAGGACCGTCCGCGAATGACGTTCAGAGTGCGGCCGAGGAAGTGTGACCAACCTGGAGAATAAAGGAGCCTGGTATCGCCAGTCGAATGCTTGCACGCTGAACAGCACAGCTCCGGATGGCGATTGAAGAGCTCCCCACGCATATTCTGCAGAAACTCCGTGCTTGCCAGACTCGATGTACATCTCGTCGACGTCGGAGAAGTCGATTCGCAGGAGATGAAGTCGATATCTGGAAGATGAGCTCGAACGCACATCGCGTTCTGAGCTTCTGCTTAAATGCTTTTAGATACATGTCAGCGCCGATTGGCGTACTTCAGGCTCTGCTACGGGGAGTGTCCACGACCGGCAAAGCAGCCTCTCCGTGTCCATGCCGCCAGGTATTGGAATAGAGTCTTCACAAGACTCTGTAGCTCGTCGCTGAAATAAGGCCTTTCTGGAGACGACGAAGTTGTACGCAATCTGAGCAGGCTCGGCAGAAAGCTCGATTCCCTGGGGAGTTTTTGTTGGCTGCTTCCAAGGAGGTTCCTCCAAATGTGATGCGGAGAAGTTCGAGGGCAAACCATGAGGCGGGCATACCCGCCGCTGGTTCGCCGAAGCGCACGAGGATCTCAGAGTCGTTGAGGCCGCCGTGGGTCACGGGTGAGCTGGCACAAATAAAGTGCATGATGTGCTGAGGTACCGCTGGTGTGCAGCGACAACAGGAGAAGCATGCCAAGAACCTGATCCGGATTCGACAGTCATACATGGGATGTTCTCAAGGACGCTATGCTCCTCATGCTCGCCGGAGAGCTTCTTGAACGGACCATCGTAGTTCTGCATTGTGGAGAGGTTGGGTGACATGAGGCAGACAGCGACGCTGAGCGCCTCCAGCTCGCTGAAAGCTGAGACTTCGGAATGTGATGGTCAGAGCTTGAGACACAGTGCTGCCTAGACGGGGCCGGGAGACGAATGTTCGGGTGCCATGATCGCTCTGCTGGTAATTAGACGTGGGGTCCTGTGCGGGCCAGTTGAGAAGTGCAGAGTAGGCCAGCACTAGGACGTGCTCTTCCATGTCAGAGTCGCGGATTGATAGTTGTAAGGAGAATTGGAGATGTATCAGGGGCAAAGGGAAGTTGGCTCCGCCGGTTCGTGGTTGAAGCTGGGACCTGAGGGAGTTGTTCTGTGGCCATGATTCGGTCAGTAGGACTCATGGACGCAGTCAGATATGCATTGTAAACAGCGGCTTTCCCATCTGCTCATGTCGAAGCTCTTGATTGTTGGGTAATGCTGTTCTTGGGCTGCAGATACAAGACCAAGACAAATGCTCAGAGCCGACCAGGTGATCAAGTTCCCTCGACTTTCAGCAATGAAACCCTGCGGATGTTCTGTTACCAGTTGCTTTCCGACGCCAAACCTGTCCACGATTTGAGAATAAGCCTACCGGGTCCCCCTTGCCTGGGAAATCCGTCCATTGGGCTTAATTGCATCGGATACGGCAGCCTCTGCCGTCTTCGCCGCTGGAGCTGGCGAATATTGACCAGAAACCCTCGTCTGGAGAGCCAGACGAAGTTAAACCGTCCTACAAAGTCGGCGAGCTTGTCAAGTCCAAGGGGAGAAAGCGGAGGAGAAGCCGACGATCTGATAGACAATTCGTAGAAGAAAGGGAATGGAGAGGAGTAGTCACCGAGAACGTCACCTAGAACGTTAATGGAAGGCTGCGAGGTACCAATCGCTGCAACCATGTTGGCAGTGGTGGTATTGTCGTGGTAAGCCAAGATGAGGTTGGCTCTAGCGAATGTATTGTCCGCCTTTTTTACTCAGCTTGGGCTTGTTGCCAGTGAACGAACAAGATCGATTCGAGCTCATTGAGTAGGTCGATGAGACAGCTCAACCTCGACATTCCAGTCAGACTCCGAGCTGAGATTTGCAATGGACATTCTGCGGCGGCGGACGAATGATTGCTCTGTACAACTGAAACGCCTTCTTGGGTGGTACTGCAGGACTTGCTTGGACGAACATTGTTGTCTCTGGCACTGAACGGCGGTTTGAGCGGGAAGTGGGGTTGATCAGGTTGTTTCGTGTCGGAGCAACGAGGAAAGGGCTAGGAATCAGAGTGAACAGATCGAAGACTGAGATGGGAGGGACGTCGGGTTCGTTGGGTTGCTTGAGACCAGTCAGCAGTGCGGTGCAATGTTTGGCAGCGGCGGATAGGTGGCCTGCGATAGCTTAGTGGGCCCTCCTCCAATCCACTACGCTGAACCTCCTCTGAAGAATCACCTCTTTTGCGCTTCGATGTTCAATGCACCGCAGGACTGGCCCTCGCAGGCTTGGATGATCCCCCCATCGACACTGCGCGGTGTGTCTCTGTGCTCTACCTTCAGAGCGCTCCTCCGCAGTCCATCAGGCGCTCAGTCCAACTTTCGCTGCGAAGACCAAGGCTCGGAGTTAAGCCGATGAGTTTGCTGTATGGTCATTGGAGTTCGTTGGGCGCTGAGATTGAAAGTCGGAGTAGAGAGACGCTCGACGTGAACGACTGGAGAAGTCAGCGAGTTAGTGTGCTTGCTCTTCTGCTCCTGCTCGTTATGAATCCTGCTTCTCATCTCTACCTCGCACTTCTGCATGCGATACTGATCAAGTGTCCTCTTCCATCATTCCATCAATCCGTGGTCCATCGCTGTCGTGGAAGCGACTCTGCGTTCTTTCACGACTAGAGAGGGAGTAATGCTTATTTGCCACGGCTCTTCTTTCTCGGTTGGCATGCAGAACTCCACTCGTTGCAATTTGTTCGCATCGGACGATAGCTGCAGGCCAGGATGATCGATGCGTGGTGGCGGGATCGTTCGCACAGCCTGAATGATTTCGAGGGCGAGGAGTTGAAGCACCTTTCCAGGCTCGCACATCGTTCGAGGCGAATCCGCTGGTGATGGCTGGAGTGGCGTTGAGAAGGACAGAGGAGCAAACACCATTACCATGGCGCCGGCAGTCCAGGCGGGTATCGATACTTTGTCAAGATGAATCGGATCAGGTCCAGTATGCGGAAATTCATGCATGCTTCGAGAATAACAGTATCCATGCCCCTTCAAGAACATTTTTGCGGCAACGTGATGCACGCCACACCGCATCGTTCCCTGCACAGACGCCCCTCAGCGGTGCACGCTGCACGCATGCAATAGATCGGTGCGCCAGGCGTGCGGTCAAGCTCTAGACGGGACTTGCGCAGCTCGAACAATGTCGGCGTACGCGACCGCCAATATCAATGCAAGTCCGTGCTCTGGCAACAAAGTCGAGTTGTAAGCAGCCGGCGGCGACGGCTTGTTGGGGAATCTGGCTTGGAACGCTGCGATGAGTGCCTCGTGATCGGGGAGGAGGGTACGGCGTTGTTGGATTGAGAGTGTTCCACCGGCGCAGCAATGGAACTTGACGTGGAGAGTTTTCTGTGTTTTGTCCTGCTGTTCAACACTTGTGCAATCTTCCATTCGAAGGACTCGGAATCTTCTTCTCCAACCATAGTGGATGGCGGTTCGTGAGACTGACGCTAGCGCGGAACAGGATCGAGTGCGGCCAGTCGGAGGAGGCTGAAGTCGAAGATGTTGGGAATCTTCATGGAAGGGGCCAGATCGAACCGCCAGGCGCGGTGCCCGACACGGTGGAGGACGGTGAATGAACCTTGTCGAGCTCTTCTCGCAGCGCGATCGCGTCTCGCGTCGCGTCTCAAAGGTCAACAAACATCAACAAACAACGGGAGCGGGCTAAGGTAAGCAGAAATGTAGAGGGACGGAGGTAGGTCCGTATTCAAGAGCTTTCCCAAGATCAGGACCGGGTGAGGAGATTAGGAGAGGTGGCGTTTTACGGAACGAGCAACGGTGAAGAGCTTACTGGGTGACAATAAGTCCGTCGTCTGGACAGGGGTCATCGACGAGTTTGGACAGTACCGGATCGCAACCAGGGAGGCAGAGGTCGTCTAGAAGGTCGAGCTTGCAAGTAAAGTCGGAAGAAGAACCGCGATTCCATATTCGATTTTTCATTCACGAGTACGTACATGTCTGCAGCATTCAGGACGCTTTGCCCGTGTCCGTCCGTGCCCACATCGCGCGCAGACCCGGCGCAAGTTCTTCTGTCTTCGGCTCGACCAGCTCCTTGTCCACATCCTCCTGTCGGAGACCTCTCCATCCTTCGCCGAGATTCTTGAGCCTGCGTAGCAATGCGGCAACCGGAATCGCTTTGCCAGCGCGCCAGTTCAGTAGCTCGTCAAACTGAAGCGCATTGCCGTCTGCGACGTTGACATTGCCATTGCCATTGCCATTCTCTTCTCCGTCCACGTCCATCTCTTGGTGTCCGGCTCCACCTCTACCGCTGGGCTTGACGTCTTTCTCCTGCTTGCGCGTGGCATTATGTCGGTGTTTGGGAACTGATTGTGGCTCAAGACTGCGATTCCTTTGCCAGTGCGCCAGTTCAAGGGTTTCTCAAATTGAAGAGCACTCCCGCCGCCGACGTCTCCACTGCCTCTGCCATCCTCTCAGCCGTCCACGTTCATCTCTTGCGCTCGCTCAGCTGTCATTCTCCATCGCGACAACCATTATCATCTCCGGCTCTCCATCAGCCCACACGGTATCCGTGGTCGTTGACTGCGAGAATCAGGGCCAGTTCCCGCCCTGCAGAGCGTGTAGGTAGCATGAGCTTGACGCCCCAAAAGACCCAAGAGGTTCTGCGGGCCGAGTTCTGGATAGGATCGGTCGTCATCGCTTTGAGGGGATTGGGACTCCGGTGATGCGACATGCGTAGGAGGGTGAGTCGGCGGCAAGGAATAGGCGGTTCAGCGTCGGACAGGAGACATCGCTGCAGCAAGCGATTCTGACGTGACGAAAGCAGGCGACACAGCTGGGTAGATTTGTGCGGCAGTGTCGTTGATGTGTTCGACATGATGAAGTGATGTTGTGGCAAGCTTGGCCGTTCGGAGGCGCTTCCGCGGCCCAAATGTGGGACAGGATCGGACGTTCAAACTCAAAGAGACATCACTTCCCCTCACCTGTCCTGGATCCTGCTGCAACATCTCGCGCTCGGATGCTGATGCAAGTGAAAGCTTCTCTCCCCCTTTTCGGTCCGCTGCGCAGCCGATGGCGAGCTTGGTAGCCGCAATGTCAACAGCGTGGACGTCTAGGATCAGGCGGACCTTTCTTGAAGGTGTCCAGCAGGACCATGGTGTTGAGTCCGATCGTCGAAAAGGCCTCGTTGATCTGCGTCTGGTTCGGCTTACAGGCAAGGGCGGTGACTTCCACGATGTCTAGCTTGCTTGATTCGCACCAACAGACATGCATGGATCTTTTCCGCCGAATCTTGCTGCATTCGCTCGAATTGGATTCTGGGATGAAGAGATGATGTTGTGAACCGAAATTTGTGGAACAGGGCAATGGATCTAGAGTGAGGCGTTGAAGGCCTTGATAGTTCGGTGAAGTCTGGATCGGAGACTCTGTTGGATTGCAGCTTCATGCACGCCGACTCGGAGCCACGCATAGAGTTTGCGCAGATTGCACAATGATCCTGCACTTGGTTGCATGTGCTGCAGCAACTGTGGAGCCGAAGAGAGCCATTAGTGAGGTCGTGCCGAAGTGACTGAAGAAGGAGTACATGGAGGGATCGACAATCGGAGGTCGCGGTGGTGAAAGGACATCATCGATGCCCAAGGACAGAGAACGACGCTGCTGGGCTTAGCCATTTCCATGCTCACATCATGCTTGCATCGATCTTTCCTCATTTCCTCGAACGCGTAGTCGATTACGGAGCTGGTCGGAGGAGCATCGCTGTTATCGTGCTCTCCAGGCCATGTAGACGTCAAGCCAGTTTCCGACGGCCTCCAGCCTCTTGTGCGGATGTGCTTTGAGCGTCTTGCAGTATCCACTCGGCGTACTGTTCGTTCATCAAGGCGATGTTTCCTCCGGCAACAATAATCTCTCAATTGGCTCGAGGCTTGAACCGACATGCTGCCGAATTTGTTGCCATGGTGTCTGGGGTTTTCGGTGTCTCGATCGAGTTTGCGGTCATTTGATCGGAGGAGTGATTGACACTCCCTTTGCTGTTTGAGGGTGTCAACTCGCTGGGTGGGAGATTGCTCATGCGATCGAGCTGTATCGACCCAAGAGATGGCCCGTAGAAGAATCGCCGTGCGGCGTCCATGGTTGTGTTGATGGTGCTTCTAAGAGGAGCTTGTCGGGCTTGACTATCCTTTGTCTGGTTTGCGGTAGCATGATCCCCGCAGTTCTTCGTATGTCGACCTGGAAAGCGCTCCGTCGGAGTTATGCACAGGCATGCGATGCAGAGTTCTGCTAGTATCTCGATTGTGCGCACGAACGCTCCAAGGCGGCACCGCCTGACTGTGGTGCCAAACTCCTCTCTGTGTCAAGCTTGTTGATCGGTGGCTGGAGGAACGAACACTTGCTGAGTCCTGAAAAGAACAACAGCTCGAGTGAATTTTATTCCATACCAAGGACATTGGATGGATCCGGTTCGAAGGCACAGATGTCGGAAGGATTTCAATCTTCGAAGGCTGTCGGGTAGCGCAAAAGCTGACATTGTAGCAATTGACGTCGACGAATGGAACTTCAACCAGCATCTTCGATCGTAGGCCGATCCAATCCGAGAGCATAGAGAACCTCCGGCGAGCCGGTCTCAGTTGGACCGTACTGGCGCATATGCATAGATCGTTCCCTTTGGTCAAGCTCGAGTAGAGAAACTCGAAGTGCGCCATCTTCAGACCTTTGCATTTGTTCCTTCATTTTCACCAAGGCCTCCTCCTATCAAGATACACGTACGAGCTGCGTCGATGTCCCGGCACGCGTAGAGAACCTCTCTGCTTCTCAATTTTCCTTCCGCTCACTTGGTGCTCTGCGAAAGAATTCTGTTCGTACATACCGCCGTCCAGTCTCGTCGAATAACCAGAAGACCGTCCGCAGATAGTCTTCAAATCCAGGAGAACTTGTATATTTGGTTGTCCAGAAGCTGTCTGCCTCTCCAACTCATAGACGGAAAATAACATAATAGGAGGAGAGGTCGAGTACATGCCTCGAGTGGAGAGAAACCCCTTCGATCCTAACGTGGATGTGGTCGACGATCGCATCCGTACGATCATCACGCAAGGTAGGGTATGGCTTACGAGGTAACATGCAATTCCACATTCCGGCAGACCGCCCTCACATCACGGCGGATTTCGTGTGTCTCAGCAAGAGGTTCGCCGAGGACTCTGCCGCTTCGTAGCGTCGTCTTCTGCCAAACGAAGTCTTCCACGAGGAGTGCATTATGTACGGAATGTAGTCGACGATCGCATCCGTACGATTATTGCGCAAGGCGTCTTACCTCGTCTCACCTCGACATGCAGTTCCACATTCCAGTGCACCACCATCACATCCCGGCGGAATATATTTGTTTCAGCAAGAGGTTTGCCGACTCTGCCGCTTCGCAGCGTCGCCTTCTGCCGAACGAAGTCTCCAACGAGGAGTGCATCATACACGACGACGACGTGCACAAGTAGCGGGAGGTGGGCATGGAGCTGCTGCAGGTTCAGCTGGTCGCTCACCTTTTTGTCCAGGTGATCGCGGGAGAGTATATCTTTCTAAGGGTAGTGCAAGCTTTGTGTAATACTGCCCAAAAACTGGTGGTAGAGCTTCTGCATCGGACGTGTCTCTAGCGGACCGTAACCTTTGGAGTAGGACGATATGATCAAGGCATGGAGTTCAGGTCGGCGGATAAGAACGTGAGCGCAGTTGAGCATGCTTAAATGCGGTCTGGCTTGCGAATACTGACAGAAGCGTAGTTATTGGAGAGGTATGAATGCTAGCACGAGCTCTCTTGCGTTTTGCTGTGAGTATATCCAGGGCAGCCGAGAGTTGGAGAGTCCGGTGAATTGATCTACCTGTTGTCGAGCGCACTTGTGTGGGAGTCCAGCAAGTCACCTCAGCCGAAAGAGAAGCAAGAGGCAAGATCAGCTAGAAGTAGAACAGGAGTGTCAGCACGAATTCCGGCATCACAGCTGGAATGGCGTACCGTTGATCAATTCGATTTAATACAAGCAAACTCTCTGCTACATCTGTGCAACGGTGAGGGGTCCACTGCCGTATGGTATTCGTGCTTCGAGGCACAAATGAGCCGCTCAAGCAAATCTCGATCTTACAGCTGGAATGGCGTACCATTAACGAAATCGATCTGCTATAAGCGAACCCTCTGCTCCATGCCTTCAACAGTGAGGGGTCCAATGCCGTATGGTTTTCGTGCTTCGAAACACAAATGAGCCGCTCACGCAAATCGTGGTATCATCAAAACGTCTCCTCCTCGCCCGTGAGCTCTTTGTCAGCCTCTTGTGGAATTTCGAAGCCGTCCTGTTCGATTGTCAGCTGCCTGTTCCTCGTCCGCTGTGCTGTCGGTTGTCTGAATTACCCCAGTCGAGTAGAGAATAGCCTGGACCCGCTTGAGAAGAGTGCCATCATCCCAGACTGCCCTCTTTCTCTTCGAGCGCAGAGTCGGCGTCCATCGCCTGACGCTGAAGAAAGTTAAAGTAAGCTTGATGCTGAAGCAGTATTGTAGCAGATTGTTGAGGTAGCAAGTATTGCCGTGGCTGGTCGGGTCCACCGGCCAGATCTTTGCGGAACACGCTGTTTAAGACATCAACGCCTGCTCCAACACTGCAATTGTCTTGTCGGTCTGTTCGAGTCCGGAACCACCGCAGCAAGGGGCCAGAAACTGTCCTGCTGCTCACAAGAAGCCGGCGAAGCGTCCGGTCGTTCCCAGCCATGGACCGGCGAGGTAGACGAGACATTGCTGAACACTGGCGTGACAGCATCGTTCCAAGCGGTCTGTTCCAAGTGCAATTTTACTCGGCAGTACATTCAGAAGAGTTGTGCCGGTCCCGACCGTCGAAATGCCGGGCCCTACGCTCTAATCCAACAGCTTGATCGGACGTATACTCTCGGTGCTCAAAGTCTGTCGTGGAAAGGTCTGATCCTCCGCAATAGTGGGCATTTGCGTCTCCCGTATGAGCTCGGCCAGAGGTTGTCTTTCTCGGTACTGCTGTCGGCTCGGGCTCAGCATCTCTTCCTTCTCGACAGCTTCTCTCTGATTTTTCTGAAGGCTTGCGTCTGGTGTGCCTTCATCCTCAAGCTCTTCAACCATCCCACTTAATTCGCCGTTCCTGACCGCAAGACCGCCTTCACTCCCTTGATCGCTGCGTTTGAGGCTTGCCGCCTCGCGCCCTGTGGTTCATTCCCCAGATTAAGCACTCGCTGTCGAAGTTCCAGGTTGTTCGACAATAGCTTGCTGATCTCGAGCTCAGGACTTCTGATCCTCAGCGATTGTGCGGAGTTGTTTTTGGCGAGTTCGCGATTCTGTCGGATAAAGCGTCGTTTCACTTCTTCAAGGTCAGTTGTGGGCTTCTCTTTGGGTCGTAGTCGGCTTTCTGGTCCGGCTTTTGGGGAGCGGGGTTGGATTGACGGTCACTATTGGTGACTGCGTCTCGGATCGAGGCCCTGGGGCATTGTTGCAATCGATGTGCCGGTGATAGAGCGTCGTAGCGGACGTGTGCGCAGAGAACAATCTCTGTAATGAGTGGGCAGTCGTTTCATGGCACGTGAAGGCTCCAGTGTGCGGAACGGTCGACCTACAAAGGTCAAGTGCTGGCTGTGCATTGCTGTTGATAGCTACCAGATTTGAATTATACTGTGCTTCGTAGCATATTCCCCCTGACGTCAGGTTTTGGGAGGCTCTGCGCTCTGATCGGACAGATACCATTGACCCAAGCGGCGGGCTGGACTTCCTTCTTAACACCTTGGGTGGCACTGTGAGATGTGCTGGGTCGGGCGTCCTTCGTCTCGGGAGCCTGTGAGCCGCTGTGGGATGTGCTCGGTCGGACGTCCGGTTGTCTGCCTTGTTAGGCGAAGTCTGGATGGGGTTTGCAGCCGCAGCAGGACGGACACCAGCCGCAACAGGACGGAAACCAGCAGTCGCAGGACGAATGCCAGCAGTCGTGGGCCTCCTCAGCGGAGGCAGGGAAAGTACCGAGCTGCCCGGTCGAGATGGTACCTTGGATAGCAACTCATGTCTTGGAGGAATTCCGTGCTCGAGCGTTCTGAGACCCACACGTGAAGTGGTCGCAATAGGCGGCTCCCGCAAGCTTGAGCGAAGTGGCGTGTAGTATTGCGGCTCGATGGTACCAATTCTTTTCCGGCTGCATCGTGCTCGAGAGTGGGTCCAGCTGACTTCCAGCAAGAGATGCACTGCCCTGCTGAGCTGATCATTTCCAGCGTCATGAGCTCACGTGAACATTAGGAGGTCGCTCTTCGATGCAACGAGAAGCGTCGACGGCTCCTCCAGATCGGTCCAAGATGTTGTTCAATGGTCAAACTCTCGTAATCGTGCCTTGCCGTCGACTGCAGCCGGTTCGATGCCCGCAAGACAGGTGGTATGGCAGGTTTTCCCGCAGCTCCGAGCGCATCGATCTTGTCCAAAGGTCGCTTGAGATCCGCTGAACATCACATCGCCAGACTGTGCTCGCGTACGCTTGTTGCTGCCGGCAGTAGCGAGGGTATGGAAGGGCGAGTTGATGGCGTTGGGCACCTTGGCGAGAGGGAGTCTCCTGCTCGCCATGGTTGCGGTCGTTACGTATATACGTGGTCTGGGTACCGGTTGTGGCGGCTCCGGAGACAGTGGGATGTGTGTTTCTGGACCGGACAAGGATGGGAATGTCCAGACCGATGTGAAATCCAGTACACGTGGTTTGGACAGCTTCGTGAAGATTGTGGCGCCAAACCGCATGCACAGAGCCGGAGAAAGCTCAGCAACATGCAGGCAACTCAGTGATACGCAAATCTCGTTGTCCCACGATTTCTCGATCGCTTATTCATTTGTCCGCTGCTGGATAACAGTTGATCAGGAGCAAGTCTCGACAAACTGGGCTGTTGCGGAGCAGGATCGTGAAATGTGCAATGTAAAGACAGAGAAGTCGTATAGCTGACTTGCATCGGCCTTGCTCGGCCAATGCATGCTGCACGCATTCTTCGTCGGATCCGGCCGTCAATCTGAGGTGATGTCGTTGCATGGTCCCGTCTAGTCGTTCCACCTCTCGCGAATGCTGCGAGCAGCGCCTGATCAGCGTGGATGAGACCTTCGACACACGGTCCCGGATTGGACTCCGGCTATTGTATGGATTTCTCGCAGCTCGCCGTGTGATGTCATGAAAGATTCGATTCCATCAGGCTCCACCGTCGAGATCATCCGCAAAAACCACGTCTCCACTTCCAATCCCGTGGTTTAGCCGAAGCCATCCAAGAGCCGCCGATCAAAATGACATCTGCGCCGCACGAACACTTCAACTGTTGCGCAACTCTTCTTTCCCGGCCATCAAATATCATCATGCCCACCGTGCAGGTAGTACTGAAGACCATCAAGAACTCTGTCTTTCGCCCCAGTCACACTCTGTCCCGGTCGTCGGTCGTTTTGCCGAAGGACACTTCTCCCTTGAGCTCTTTGCATCTTCTGTGCTGAGTGTGGGTGCCAGGCTTCGTCTCTTGCATGACTGGGTCAAGGAGCGCAGAGTGATTGTTTCTCAAAGTCTCGCTTGATGAGTCGTCATACTCGTACTGCGACTTTGGCGTTGCCGCTTTGACGTTGCCGCCGTCGCCATCGATTGGTGTGAGTGGTCGCTCCATGTCAACTGCGTCTCGACTGCGGAGACCCGGCGGTGAAATGGTAGGTCTGGAGGTCGGAGGCGGTAGGAGCCCGATTCGCCATCGCCTTTGCAGCGTTTGCAACAGGCGGCGCGGAGCGGAGATATGGAGGGCGGTAGTGAGGTCGTTGCACAGATGGAGGATGATTTGTGGACTTCGTTGTCAAAGATGAACGAACATTAATTGGAGAGCAGCAGTCCAATGTCGATGTTCGGCTCTCTGGACCCAGTGGCGATCTTCGCAGGGTCGAAAGTGTCTTCGATCTGTGCCATTCCGGACAAGGACAACAGCCGCCAGCGGCCCTTCCGAATTCATGCTCGAGATGGCCGACTTGCAGTTTACCTCGATATCATGGTAATTCAAGAACTTGTGTGAGATATCCGGGACACGATGACAGAGGTTGCTGATTCATTGCCGGTGCACAGCCCAAATGGTGAAGCTGCCGGACTCCCACGATAATCAACTTCTCGCATGCCGCAGCAGCTTCTTGACCGCGCTCGCAACTCCCTGATGGTGGACGAAAATGCAGCCGAGGATCGTGCCACGTCCTAAGCAGCTTCCAGTGACAAGGGACACCTCGATTGATATACGCATCATCCCTGCCTTCGACAAACATTGCCAGCCATGGCTCCACGACTACCCGCCATGCTTACCACTGGCCTCATCGCGGGTCTGGAAGCCATCATCATCGTCTCCGCGATGGAATTGCACCCTTCACAATGGACGGTAGGTGCAGTCGCCATCTCGCTTTCACCAGCTGATCGTCCATTCCGCAGCCTCATACATCGGCCTCGCTCGGACCCAGTCTCTTAGCTCCTTAGACTGCGAGGCATCCTCTCCTGCGGTCAAAACCCGCGAACCAGCGCATCGAGTTCCACTCCAGATACGGCCAAACCCTCGCGCGGCGCGGACATCCCCACAGCCCTCACACGGCGCGAACTCCCCTCCCTTGACACCTTTACTATACCTCCGCCGGATTTCTGTCCTTCTGACCGCCTGACTTTCTCTATCATCTCACTCAACCTCTGCATACCAACCATCTTACCTGGCCTCTGCATACCGACCTTCCGCCGCCTGACTCCTTGACCTGACTCTCCTGAGATCTTCGAGATAGCGCTACCCCACCTACCGACTTCTCCCACCTCGCTTCTTTGGGCGCACCAGCTCAAGCGTGAGCACGGCTTTCTTCTAAACCGAATACAGCCTTGGCCGACCCAACCACCGACTTCTCCCACCTCGCTTCTTTGGGCGCACCAGCTCAAGCGTGAGCACGGCTCTCTTCTTATCGAATGCAGCCTTGGCCACCACGCCGACCGACTTCTCCCACCTCGCTTCTTTGGGCGCACCAGCTCAAGCGTGAGCACGGCTTTCTTCTAAACCGAATGCAGCCTCCGCCACCCCACCTACCGACTTCTCCCACCTCGCTTCTTTGGGCGCACCAGCTCAAGCGTGAGCACGGCTCTCTTCTTATCGAATGCAGCCTTGGCCACCACGCCGACCGACTTCTCCCACCTCGCTTCTTTGGGCGCACCAGCTCAAGCGCGAGCACGGCTACCTGCTTATCGAATGCATCCTTGGCCACCACGCCGACCGACTTCTCCCACCTCGCTTCTTTGGGCGCACCAGCTCAAGCGCGAGCACGGCTTTCTGCTAAACCGGATGCAAAAGCTGGAAGCCGGAATGGGGTCAACACGCGCAACAAGGCCATCGAGACGAACGCTACCAAGCGTGGCGAAGCCTTTGCAGTACAAATTCCGGCGGAGGAGGCTTTGCTTTACCTGGAAACCGGTGATTCGAGGTATGTTTTGTCTCTCCGTCGCGTCGCCGTTCTGACAGTTTGCAGAGTTGTCCAGTGGCGTGGTGGGAAGCGACTTCTGAGCGAAGCCCTTGCAGTACAAATTCCGGTGTGGGAGGCTTTATTCTACCTGAAGACCGGGTTTTTGAGGTGTGTTTTGTCTCTCCGTCGCGTCGCCGTTCTGACAGTCTGCAGAGCCGTCCGGTGGCGTGGTCGGTAGCGAGTTCTGCGGAAGTCCTTGCGAACGCTATCGAGAACGAACTTGCTGCGCTATTGCGAGCAAGTGGAGCAGTGAACGACTCCCAGGCATACCAAGGTTGGCTGTCCGATGCGCATGTCATCAGCGCGACTAGGCGCACTACCCGCTCTTGACGACGGCGAAGGAGACTCTCGATCCAACGAGGCGCCGCCGGCGAACAGACGGCTGAACTTTGCTGGAGCCGAAGATCGAGCTGTGAACACGAGCGAAGGATCTTCGAACAAGCGTCAGTGCAGAGCTCAGACACCACCTTTCTTCAAAGCCGGCTGATCGTGTGTTCCGCAGTCTGATGTCTCGACAAAATGTAGACTCTTCCGCATTCTTACAATGCTCAAGCTCAACGTCGCATGAGATGGTGGCACCGGAGGAGATCACGACGGAAATGAGAGTAACGATGAACCTTCAACCCCAAACGGGAAGCCACCGAAGCCATTCAAGCCAACGAGCAGGTCTCTGCCGTTCAATGTCACACTCTCTCTGATCCATCATCCTCGAGATCTGATTGCCCAGGCAGCGGTAGCCACGAAAGATATTCAAGCCAACGAGCAAGTCTCTGCCGCCTCGATCTCGTACTTCGTCCGTTCCATCACCATCTGGATATGATTCTCCAGGGAGCGGCAGCAACGGCAATGAATCGAAGCCATTAAGAATCTCCCAAGCCACATCAGAGGAATGCCGACAAGGATCTTGCCAACATCGCCCACCGTCTGACGCAGTATTTCGCCGACCAAGAGAAGTTCAAGCCAACGGACAGGTCTGCCGTCTCGATCTCGCGCTCTCTCTTTCCATCGTCCTCCAACGCTGCCTCAATCTCGCACGCCCTTTGTTCTACTATCCTCGGGATCTGATCGTTCGGGCAGCGGCGGCAACGGCAACAAGTTCAAGCCATGGAAGACATCCCTCGAGCCAAACCAGAGGAATCTCTACAGGAATCTCATCCATATCGCCGACCACGGTAAATCCACTGAGATCATGAATGAAGAGAACAATCGTCAACATCGGCGTCTGCTGGCGCGAGAGGGAACTGAGATGACGTGGAAGGAGAGAGCACCGCCGGTTGAGACGGCAGCGCCGAATGAGAAAGCATCGTTGCTTCTTCCTTCATCCAGCACGCCTTCACTACTCAAACATTCTCCACGTTGACATTGACCCTTCCACCGCGGGAGCTGAGCAACGAGCCTCCGCAATCAGGGTCTCTCTAATCGCGGGCATCGAGAGCAATACAGGTCGCATCGCGAAGCTCGAGACAAACACCGACTATGTATACATATAATCTGCGCAAATGCACTACGGCGATCCAACCCACTTACACGACCACGACGATACCGGTCTCGCCGCTTTGCGACAACTACGCCACTACCGCCCATCACGCCGACCTTCGCAGACCAACGCCAACATGCCGCACTCGTGGCCCAACAAGAAGAAGAAGCAGTGTCTCGTGGACCTGTTCAAGGAGGCTGGACTCACCTTGTGAGTATACTTCGCGAGATGTTGGGGGGAGCTTGCCGCAATGCCGAAGCGCAAGACGCTGATTCATGAACACAATGCCGAAGTGCGAGACGCTGATTCATGAATCAACCGCAGGGAATTGCCGACCGTGCGCGCAAAGATGCACCCGCTGGCAGTCTTTCCTATTCTCTTGTCGGACAGGTAATCCACAAAGGCGCACTTCCAGATCCCTTGGACGACGCCGCGGAATCTTCAGTAGAATCCCTGATATGAAGCAAGTCATTCAGGACTTGCATTCTCGGCTGCGGATGATGAGGTCTTATGGCGATGGGTGGGAGCGGCGAAGATGGACGGCCGTGCAAGCGAATGCAATGATGTGGAGGGTCACGGCGTTGAGGAAGAGGACGCTCGATTCCCTAGACCCGGCGAGGATGCGGCTCGTGTGGACAGGCTCTTTTGCTCGAGCAAATACGGCAGCACTCGTACACTTCGCCCGCCCCGAGATGACGAGAATGAGCATCGAAGTCATCCTTCTGGTTGTCACATTCGTCATCAAGACGGCGCATTGGAAACGGCAGACAACGATGGGCCAGTCCCAGGAGGTCGGTCGAGACATCTGGCAGTCATTCATGATGACAAGCTGTATGATCCGTCCGGATAACGGCGTACTGATCGACATCTGCCCTCTCGATCTCAAGACTTGGACGTGGAGTCGGACTTGACGGGCTCGTATTGCTGATGCTGCTGAGCGGATACCGTGGGACCTTGAGCTGGTGACGGCCATATTCAGCAAGCAAGTGAACAAGCAGCGCAGCGAAGCGAGCGAGCGAAATCAAGCAAGTACCTCGCCGTGACATCCTGCGCAGGCTGCGCCCGAGTCCAGCATCTCTCCAGCATCCTCCCATACCATGGCTGACGACTTCGATTACGACCTGGACGGCTTCGACGACGACGCTTGGCTGGATGAGGACGACGAGTTGTGGTCAAACTCTGACCACATGCCTGGTGGTTCATGATCATCAACTTTTCGAACGCTCTCCGGCGCATCTTCAACCTCAGAGCAACGAGACCTTCGCCATGGACAGCAAGCCTGTGCCGGGATCCGCTCTGCATCTAAGAGCGAGGTGACAGCAGCCTCTACTGATGACAGAACATCACACAGTAAGCCTACACAAAACCCGCAGTCTTTCGCTCAGTCCGAAACTCCTCACACTCTGTGATATCGTCATGATCGGCTTCGAGTAGCCATCGACTACCGTCACGGCTCGACATTCCCGGCTTCGGCGCTGATCCTGACCAAGCTGGACTACTGCCACCATGACTTTGAAGGCTTGTCGGAGAAAAGCTGCGGCTGGATGGGAACGATCAGAGGATACGATATCGTTCTTTCTGATCAGGCCACAGACATATCTGAGGACTTTGGAAGACTCACCGAAGCTGGCTGCCCTGCCGTTCAGGCGCTTGGTGGCGCCATGCTGTCGCGGGGCTAGTGGGCATCCTTGCGGCGATCCACGACCACTGTCCGCGCAGTGCGCCGTTTTCTACCGGCATCGACCTGCCCCTCGTGGAGCGAAAGCTCCCAACCACTTCGGCCCAAAAATTTCGCTCCTCGGGAAGTAGCGGTGAAGCAGGAGCACACCCATCGTCCGGAAATTCCACCGCTTAAGCAGTTGCTGCGTCCGCATCTCCTATATGGAGCAAGCAACCGACCGACTCATGTCAGCTACATGGAGCGGAGTCGAAAACCCGGCGTCGAAGCATCGTGCTGAAGTGGGCAGCGCCCTCAGCAGCAGGAATGGGCCCCTGCTTGCGATGCGAAAACCCGTTCGAAGACCTGTTTTGGATCAGTCGACCTTTTTACAATGGCAATCAATCCAACCAGTGACCATTGTGAAGTAGAATACCATCATCGGCAGATTTTGGGAAAAGATCTTTCCTGGCCACCATGGCCTCTCTGAAAACCATATCACCATACTTGCGGCAACCTGCTCGCCCGCAGGACGATCGATGATGGTACCAGCCGGCGAACTTTCGCCGACACTAGTGCCAATTTGAACACGGCAGGACTGCTCGCCGGTACTTTGAGCAACAAGTGCTAATCTCGCATCCTGAACAGACCAAGCTCTTCTCCTGCGACTGAAGCGAAAAACCAAGCAGAAAGAGACAGCAACAGCCTCACACCATGCAATCAGATCAGATTACGGCCGTCTCCTCCAGCCACACCGAATTGCGAATCGGTGGTGGACGACAGCAGTCTCTCGTCGTGCATGATGGATCCTCGGCCGACGACAGGGTTCTCCTGGAATCGCACCACCTGCAATACCACCTCGGAGTATCGATCCTACCTGAGAAGGTATGTGGGATGAGCCTTGTCGCCTTGGTGGCTGCGCACACCATCAACAGCACTTCCAACACCAGCACTTCTCGTTCTGCGATTTGCAATGATTTCAAGCCACCCTTTCCACAACGACTGAATACAACGTACTGACACATCAATCCCACCAGCTCTGCCAGGCCCTCAAAGTTCAAGTGCAACTCGAACGCTACTCCGAATCCACCGGCGGCTTCATCTGTCTCGGCGTATTGCATAAACAGAAGATGTTGATGCATGTGAGTATAATCACCTCGAACAGCAGCACAATTCGACAGCTATGCGATACGCGCACGAAATCTCGAGCGCCAAAAGAGAGACCAGCGACTGACGTTGACCAAGTAGAGGAAGACACCTTACATCCGACAGAACCGCGAACTCGCAAAGAACAATTCCACACAGTTCCTAAAGATCAGAAATCTTACCACCTGCAGCAACACCGACCGCGAGTTCCATCACGTTTCCCGCCAAAGTTCCGCCCTCAAGCTGCAGACCGATGATGAGCAAATGTTGCCGAACTTCACTCTACCTTCCACCATCGACAACCACGCGCAGCGTACGTCTCCGCCCATGTTACTTCTTTCAATCCACCGCTGACCATACCACCAGGCACATCACCATCATGCCGTGCACAAACTGCGAGAGGGAGGGAAATGAGTACTGCGACCTCGACTCCACGTACCCGTGTATCCCATGCTGCGATAACAGGGAGCTACATATGGGAAATTGGTGCACAATTCGCGCATTCACGTTCACGATAACGACTATGTCTTTTGCAGCCGCCTCGGGATCCGTCTTCTACAGAGAAGCAGCAGTCGGTGGAGTTGTTCAACACCACAAATGCGCAAGATCAGGGCAGCAAACGCAAGAGTGAAGCGCACAAGCAGAGGCATCGAGGATATCACGACGGGACGAATGGGAACTGGTGCACGCGATGAATCCGACGATGTGATCTCACCGCGCCTTGACATTGATGAAATCGCGGAAGCAATTGCCACACGACTGCGTTTGTCGCAACAGGCAACGCGTCCGGCCGAGACCTCGCCAGGTGGAGAAACCTCGCTAATTGGAAGTTTGAAACCTCACCAGGTGGAACCTCGCAAGCCGGTACCTTGCAAGCTGCCTCTATGCAATCAACTTCGACCGAGCCATTTACGTCCATGGCGAACGGTCCATTCCAGACACTACAAGAGAAGCGAGGATCTCCGCCGAGCGCTTCGTTCCAATTCTCGGCTGCTTCCACGCAAGCGGCCTCCTCGCAAGCGGCCTCCTCACAATCGACCTCCTCACAATCGATCTCCTCACAGTCGACTTCGACCGAGCCGTTCATGTTCACGGCGAACGATCCTTTCCAAACACCACAGGAGAAGCGATCGACAGGTTCCTCTCGACCTTCTTCCTGTGGACCTCCTTCTTCTCGAGCTGCTTCCTCCCCCGGCCGCAGCTCCCGCCGAACTACCAGGTCTCGAACCGAAGAGCCGCAAGAGTACGAAGCCACTCCTCGCAGCATCTGACACAGTACGTCTTCCGCCGATCTACCAGCTCGAACCGAAGAGCCGCAAGAATACGAGGCTGCTCCTCGCAACATCCGACACAGTAAATCTTCTGCCGGACCATTAGGTCTCGAACCGAAGAGCCGCAAGAATACGAAGCCACTCCTCGCAACAGCCGACACAGCACAGCTCCTGCCGAACCATTCGGTTTCGGACCGAAGAGCCGCAAGAATACGAAGCCACTCCTTGCAACATCCGACACGGTACAGCTCCTGCCGAACCACCAGGCCTCGAACCGAAGATCTGCCAGAATACGAAGCCACTGCTCGCAACATCCGACACAGCACAACACAGCACCATCTCTTTCGGTGGTGTACATGATATCGAGCAAGCACGCGAGATCGATGGGGTCCTTGGAAGAGGAAGACGAGCAGCCTGCACGCACTCGGTCGGCATCGAGACGCTCGTCACCTCAAAGACTTGTAAACACAAGAGTCAGCGGATCGACTTTCCGCCGGCAGATACGCCTCTGGATCGTCCAGCTTATTTATCTAGGAACAAAATCAGCGACACCCACAGCAAGAGCTCAGAGCTCGACGGCTGTGGATCCACGCCTGTCGAAGCGGTGCAGCATCTAATACGCCAACACTCAATCGAGCTGAATCGAACACTGCGGGGCGCAAGCGTTTGCGAGGTCAGGATGCGGCGTTGGCTGCAATGGATGAGAATTGAACTCGAGTAACCAGACTGAGTGTGGACTACGACGTGGCACGAGTTGCCTACAAGATAATATACTGGTTCGCACAAAATGCGGCACCCGAAGCCTGCATATTCGAGCGGTTGGATCCAGAGCGAAGACGAAAAGAGGAAGAAAACACTGGTCTGGCGACTCTTTTGGTGGTCAGTCGAACGCATACACCGGCGCTGTGCTGGCTATCAAGATGACCACTCTGCGGAGGCCAAGTGGACGGAACAGACTGCACCGAACCTCCAAGTCTTGACTGGAGCATCGTGCGCCACTATTCGAAATGCACCATCGTCCTGGTTGCCATCAAGCCAGACATCGACCGCCAGTTTGCCTCCAAGATCCCTCGAATGCCGGGAAAGCCAGCATCGATTCATTGACAAGACTTCAAGAGAGTACAGCGTCCTCAGGTCTTTCGCGTCTTCCGCACAACACACTCAATCTACATCTTCCAAGAGTTCATGTCTCAGACTGCTGAAGTAGCGACGTATGTTAGTCACCACAGCACGACAGGGCTTGCTGAACAGGCTTCTGCATAATACACATCTCTCAGATGCCGTTTCTTTGCAGCTTGCTGACCTTTCACCAGACGCTTTCTCTCCTTTCTCCGCGCTGGTTGCCGAACGGTCTTTTCTCGGCATGGCCACCCATCGTCAGCCTCCAGCTGAATTTAGCGTGGAGCGGCTCGCGGCTTCTTCACATCAAGAAAAAGCAGTAGGGCCGCCAGCGAGACGAGTCGCGGTCCTGCTGACAAGGGTGGATGTTTGCCAATGCTAATACGATGTGGACCACAAACATCTGGCGCAACACCATGGTGTCTGAGATTTCCAGACTCTTTCACCACATTGATGTGCTGCAGTGATGCTGAATGCATGCTCCCTCTCACCACTCTTCTGCGATTTTTTGTCTCTCGCCTGGAGCATGCCTTCCGGATCGAGATTGTCCGCCTTTCCCGAACAGCTCCGTCTCCTCGGGCAGAAACCACCAACCTGCCTTTCCTACGAACCCCGACGGCCTCTGTATAGCGGCGTCCTTTTACGTCACTTCTATCCTTTACTGGCAATCTCGTCCGTTATCCTACAAAGACTTCGATTGGCGACAGTGCGACGACGAAGCGAGGTTGAAATGATGAGCTTTCGGTCATGCGAACGAAATCCACTTTGGGGTCGGTGAGGGAGGAGGACCAAACGGGGCTTTTACGTCAAGAGCTCTGACGTGGCACCAACAAGGAAGAGGCATGGCGACGGAGAACCTCTTGTCCGATGCGGAACTCCTCTTCACGGATGCAGAGATCGAGCTTACGCTGGACGAGGAGGAGACGGAGTATGAGTTGAAGGAGTACACGGGGCTGAGATTGGGGAACAAGCTCTTCCCTGCGCCAATTTAGCTTGCCCTGGCATGCCGATGCGGATAAGGTGGAGCTGGACCGGCGGCTGGAGCATGTGGAACCCGTGAAGGCGCTGCAAGAACAATTCGGCTTTCTACAGTCCTTCCCACTTTTCTCCCTGTTCTCCGACACGATACGGACACTTCACATCTTCCTGGACGAGTGATGGAAGCGAATACAGGCCTGAACTTTGCTGGAGCTACGAATCAAAATGACAAATGCATCAGTATCGCAGAAAGCGGCAGCGCTTTCAAGCTTCGAAAGACTTTGCGCAGATCGGCAGGGCCACAACGACCCGGACCATACGAGCACGAAGCCGGCGAGGAGGACGAAGAAAATGCCGAGTTCGAGCGTACCAATGCTGGATGTGCAGACCAAAACGAGAAAACTTTCGATCGAGGACGGGGCTTGCAGTTGACTGAGCACACAAGCTTCGCACCACGGATATGCAATCCGCAGTGCCCACGGCTCCGAGTGGAGAAATCGTCGCTCTCGCCAATGCGACGGCCCACTCCAAGCCAACCCGAGGAATCGTCGCTCTGACCAATTCGATGGTCCATTCTCAGCTCTCCGGAAGAATCATCGCTCTCGCCAATGCGGTGGTCCACTTCTGATCATCGACGGTACGTCACCAGTCACCACCCATCGCATCTGGTTACTGAAATGTCCAGGATTGGTGCATGACTGCTGCTTGTTGCCACGGCGTTGGTCATGTTGGATCTCGAGCAAGCAACGATTCCAGTCAAGACGCTCTCCTTTGGACCTGTACCGGCTCTTTCCAGTCCTGGCTCATATACAAGGTCAGAGCCGGGTCTTCTAGTCATGCATAGGACCCTCGAGACGATCGAAACTTGGGCCTCAACACTCTACAATGGCCTAGCACAACAAAGCGACAGCGCCGCTTTTGTCGGAAATGCAAGTCTGGAGGCGCATCTCCACCACATGGCATCGAAAAGACTGCACCTTCACCCATCAGATGCGTTGACAAAAGCCAGAGGGCGCAAGACCTTCCGACTGGTCTTTAAACCGTCTAAGCCCGCTTCTCCCTCCTCATTGTCGACAGCTCCACATCTCATCACCGAACTGACATCATGGGCGATTCAAATCGAGAGACAGATCTGGCAAAGTTTATGCGCATACTGCAACAAGTGGCAGACGACTTTGGCATGGCGAGACTGTCAGACGAGCTCGGCATTGCTGTCTTCATCCCGAATGAATGCGTAGCTCAGGTCGATGGCGAACCGTCTGCGATGCTCAACTCAGATCCGAAGAAGCTGGTTGGAGGCATTAGCAATGCTTCTACGAGGAGACCGCTATTGAAGAAGGGTCGAGCTCCGACGTCGCAAGACTACGGGTCTCTCTTTCTGCCGGATTTGGCATGCATATACACCACGGGGGAGGGCATTAACGATCCGGCCCCGAAAGATTTGGCGAAGGACCAGTGTTCGATTGAAGAGCGGAAGGAGACCAATACGGTAGCAAGAATACGAGGTGGACTTTATGTCGGCTCAATGAATGTAATCAGAAAGCCGCCATGCCCAACTTCGATCGACTGCATCGTCACGCTTGCTACAGATTCCAAGGACTCTCGTGACGGCGAGCTCGTCTCCAAGCAGCTCCGCTCCACACGTCTACAACTCTACCGCAAGCTCACCGAGTCTCCACAGTCGAGACGCAGCCGACATGGAGCGACCACTCAGTCTGGAGCGACCACTCACACCAATCGCCGGCGAGACCGAGGACGGAAATGTCAAGGCCGTGGTGCGAGGAGGATAGCTCATCGATCGGTGCAGCGAGTACAACCCAGCTGGCGGAGCACGTTACCACTTTAATCGAATTATTCTCAGATCAAGGCCGTCGGATAGTCTGTCGTCGACTGCGATAAATGGCAAAGCAAGATCAATTGCAGAAGGCAAGAGCCACCTGAAAGACATCGCAACTTTCTTGGTGATCTCCTCATCCTCATCTGCGAGTCACACGTTTCAAGCCCGGCTCCATTGCCCAGCGGCGACGGCCTCTCAGCCTGAGACATATCGATCACGGCTGTGTGCATGATACGGACAGCCCGAAGGGTGGGCAGGCTTTTCTCTATAGACTCGACGAGACTCGGAGGTCTGTTACTGAAGCCGAGAGTGACGGAAACCAATACTGGAGCCATGCGAAGCGACCTCATGGTCTGGGAACATCCTCTCTCCGAGCGCCGAGAGTCATTCCAATAGCGAGGTCTACACCTTCGACTCTGGTGATTACGTCTCCGGCGCTCAAGATCATTCCTTCACGGGACACAACGGCAGCAATCCTCGCCGTTGTGACACATCGGACTTGTGCAACATCATGTTGACTTTGTTGCCGCATCCGTCACTCTGGAATGAAGCTGGAACTGCCGGCTCGGAGGTCGTCTCCTACAGGTTCTTCTGTTAGGCGGTAGCAGGAATGTTCCAGTCGATCGTCCGGCTTTCTTTCGACTCCACGGCATTGCCACCAGATGGCGAACGACAATGCGCCTTACCAGCAACTCAGCATTAAGAAACATGGGTCAAGGCTATTCTTTCGTCCGTCACCCTCCTCGCCGATTCTTTCGCTATCGAAAACTCCGCACTCACCGACGTGATCTACAAGGAGAGCGGCGGCGGCGCACGCTTGCTCCGCACCATGATCCACCCTTTCCGTGCACTTCGAACGCTACTTTTTCACTCTGCCCCGGGAAGACTAACAAGGATCTCACGAACCTACTGTCCTGTTCCTAAGTCTGACCACCGCGAGTCGTCATTTGCCGGCGCAACCTCCAAGCAGCGAATTCTCTCCTGTTCGAGTTGACCGGCGGATGTACTCCCTGGAGACTGATCCGACCATACTGGACTGACCGTCAAGCGATGAGCAAGGAGGAAGAAGCGTCAGTTTGTGGCAGATGCCACGGCAAATCGAGCGATCGCAAGAGTCGTCGAAGGTCGTGTGGAGTGGGGAGATGGCCGAGGCACATAGTCCGGACCGTCACCGAAAAGTCACACGCTGGCGGCACTGGGCGATTCGCCGGCTTTCGACTTCACCGCCAACGGAGTGCCTCCATCACCTGTAATTGTTGCTCCGCCTTCAACAATGATACCGCATCCATGCGGCGCAGTCAAAGGCCGACTCTCAGTCCTACGACCCTCATTCACTCAACAGAGCAGGCCGAAACCTCACAGGATCCGGGGCCAGGCTCGGAAGACAACTCTAACAAAGACAACTCTAACAGCGAGCACGCAAGCTCCGGAGCCAGGCTCGAAACATGACTCCAACAGCGAGCATGATGACAGTAAAGACGAAGGGCCACGGCCATCTCGACGGACACCAATCGTGGACGACAAGCCCAAGCCATCGATGGATCCCAATCGTCAAAGACAAGTCTGAGCATCGATGGACGCCAATCGCGGGAGACAAGTCCGAGCCATGTGCAGGTGAGCTAGCCTACATCTCCAGCCGAGGAGGGATCATGTATAGCTGTGCTGAGTCCTTATCATGCAAAAGACGAGGATATGTCACTGAACGCTCAACTCGTCCTTCGACGGCTGACATATCGGCAGCAGCGGATGTCCGAAGGGCGACTTTCGCTGCAGACAGACATTTCATAACACCCGACACTAAAAAGCCTCACTCCGACCCACCTCCTGCCTTTCAAGTTTCAGCACACATAGCTGCGCCTCTGACCACTCCAGTCCTGTCGACGCTCAGTTCTGCCGGTATGTTACAGCATGCGTAACAATCCATTCACTTAGCCACGGCGGTAAGACTTGTGGCACGGCATATCGTATTCATATGCTAAAACGGCTATTCTCAACGTTTTATAGCTATCTCAAACGCCCTCGCGGCCACTGTATGTCTTCGAACGATCGTGAAACAACGCCTCTCGCTTTATCGTAACCTCCGTCGTCTCCAGCATAGCGAGACTGAAGGTGTTGGAACTCGATATTCTTGAGGCCGTGTCTGCCGCGTTTATTTGGGATCCGGTACCAGACAAGGAAGGGAGGGGCTTAGTACTATCGGCAATAACACAGGAGGTCTTCCGATTATGTTTATTGAAGGCGAAGAAGGAGGGTGACCTGCCGCTGTGGTCGCAGCCTCGTTGGCTGACCTGGCTGTGGAGAGAGTGCAAAAGAAAATGTCCGGAATGGAGGGAGTATGGCCGGTGGATCGGGAATTTGGATTAGCGGGGTGGAAGGGTAAGATGGACGACTTGGATGGTGTGGCAGTTGCGGTAGAGGATGGGGACATGCTAGACGTCGAGGCCGTCAAGGAGAATGTAATCACTCGTCTGCGGCGGAGTTTCACCGACAGCAGACTTCACGGTGTTAATGTTTGCATTCTCTGTGATCCGATTGCTGCTACTTCATTGTTTAATAATGAGGATGGCGACGACGGTCGCCGCTCATGGACAGATCACCCGTAACAAGTCCATCAACGCAAGGGGCGGCTTCCCCGTTGTCCTCTTTCTAATCAACAACGCTGTAAGAATGCTCACAGAACGCTTTCGATGCTCTCCGCCCATGCTGTGACCGCACTCGTCTACTTCTTCTCTAGGAGACCTTCATACTCCTTCGCGATCGCTGCGTCGAAGTCGCTTTCCGGAAGGTCCAGTATCCACGCAGGATATGCGCGCTATCGGCATGGCCTGTGCAGAGGAGGTATGCGTCGAGAGACTTGTGGCTGTCAGCTTTGCGTCGGCAGTATGGCGAACAGGGCGACGACGTACAGCTCTGAAGCCTGCCGTGATGTCAAGAGGACGCTGATTGTTGTTGCTGCTGCGTAGCTGTCATGCTCCGAGGGTGGGAGTGTATGCGGAGCTCGAGTGGTCGTCCGGGTCATGAAGGATGTCTCTCTTGTATGCCAAGATCACGGGGTGGTCCGTCGTATCAATCGACGCATCTTCGATCTTTGCATAGTCCGTATCTTTCTGGTGCTGATCGAACTTACAGCAATTCATATCCAAGGACCAATGCAGCGGCAATAACTCCAGCCTTGGTAGAGAAGCACGGCTTCTGCTTGCGGCGGTGGAATCGGACTGTCATTGTCATCGAGCTCTTCTTCTTCCTCTTCCTCGTCCTCCTCATTGGTCGGTCTGCTTATCCTTAGCCAGGAAATCGTACCCACCACTCGCCTTCGCCACGTTGTCCGCCAGAGCTCCGGAAAACGCATCGTTAGCCTACAGCGACTGTCAGCATTTCTCAGAATAGTTCTTCGCTCCGCTTCTTGCCTACATGAGGTGCTATTTTCCGGCAACCAACGCCATCTCACCCAGCTATGCCATCTCCTTAAAGTGTAGCAGAATTCGTGTCGGCTGAAGACTCAAGCTCTAGCATATATGAGGATTGCCGCTGTGCCCGCCCTTACGGGTTGAAGCGCAGATGTAGTGTCCACGTCATGCAGAGGCCATTCTGCGGTGGCGAATGTGATGGGACTCTGTCCGGGCTGTGCTGTCTTTGGGACGCCTTGGATACTGTAGGATCTGCTGGGTCGGGCGTCCTGTTTCTGAGTCGCGCCTCGAGATGTAGTGCGAGAAAACATCGCAGCACAACTGCCTGCTTCAAGCAAGTCCGTTCGTCGCTAACGCGGAGTTGGGTATTGCCTGGTCATGCTTCTCCGCGCAACGTCTTCTCGATACAACGTCTTACCTCTGACCCGAGGAGCCTTCGCACTGCTCGGACACCAGCATGGCGAGAGTCGTCGTCCAGATACATCACGTCTAACACAAGCGCCGATGGGAGCCCTTCGCGCTGACGCGCTGGACTGCTTGGAGTTTGAGTGCCGATGTTCTTGGTGCGGTCTGAAGGAGGTCGAGGGACGTCGGGGGTCGTCGCTTGCGAACGCGAGTCGCCGGACTCGCGGCCGAAGGGGGTTGCTACGTGTGTATCGACTGCGGAGGGACGAGAGATGGGATGGGATTCGATCACTTCATTGGAGCGCGGAGTCTGAGAAGCGAAGGCGGGATGGAATCTTTCCTTACTGGCTTTTCAGCTAGCTGTAAAAACTTTGTGAAGCAGGCGGACGGAGATACGAGCATATGGACGGGAGATCCAATCAGGCCTTCATCTCACGCCCATTGGCGTGATTGCGACCGCGGAAAGCTGACATCGATGGTAACTTGCGGCGGTTCTTTTGTGGCTGGCAGTCGGTCTCGACGCTGCGAGCCAGCGGTCCTAGTTGGCTGGGTCGCACGGACGTGGAGAGAAACATTGGTCGTTGAACGTACCTGGCAAGCAGCACCTCCCTGTCGTAAATCTCCTAAAGCTCGATCCACCGCTCATCCAGGCCTGTGAATCGCTCATCTACACCGTTGGACTTGCTGGATTGACGTATGCGAACTTCGGTTGGTCAAAGAGCCCAGGTGCCTCTCCTTCGATGTCTTATACAGCAAGGATCAATCAAGCTTCCGTGACGCCGAAGCCTGATCAAGGGACATGAAGTGATGCTTCTTCTGCTTGGTCTGCTTGTGAGAGGCAGTGTCCGGACTTCCGGCTAAGTCTGGGCTCGGACTGATAAGCTCGGATTATAGCTTTCTGAACAAAGCGGTGGCTTTCGGTCCCGGGCATTGCTTAGTTTCTTTCAGGCGAAACCAACATTGGTAGCCGAGATCTGAGACATATCGACTCCCATGCCCACCGGGAGCAAGGCCATCCTCTCTCCCTCGCCTTGTCATCTCCCTGCCTTGCGTCCTAGAATTCACCTCCTGTTCCCCATACTACAACACCCACAGCCGCACACTCCGCCGCGCGTCTGTTCCTTCAAAAAATCGGCGAGCAATCACATCTGCCGGAACCATCACCAGAACTTCATGGCGGTTGTCAAGAGTCCAGGCAACAAATACGGTCTGTAGCGGCAGGCGAGGTATGCGGCGTCGCTGGAGAGGTCGAATTCGGATGGAGAGGAGACGGAGGAGGTTGGTGATGTCGAGGATGATAGCGCGGAGCCAAAGAATGGTTGGGTTGATGGCTGGCCGGCGGTGTTGGGTTTGGGCGGTGTTGCATTCGCGCGAGCTAGAGCAGGAATGCGCCTTGATCGGCATTGTGCTGTGCATGGAACTGCGAGATGCAGCGTGGGCCAAGACCGATTGAATCTCATTGTATTCCGGGTTCGACCTTTGGGTTTTATGCTGGAGGTGCCTGTGACGAAAGGCAAGGACAAGTCATTCCTTTCCGTGTGAGCGGCAGCGCTCGCTTGGAAATGGAGTCGCTGATCGGACGGAATGGCTTGTATGCTGCAGCGTACGGAGCAGGCGAAGCTCTCTCGCGAAGCTTGTTGCGAAGCTCGCATCAAGATCGACTGGCAAGCCAGATTCGTATCTTCGAGTGCAGGCGTTGCTTTAAGATCCTTGCATCCTGGCGGAGTGTATGTCAAACAAGCGGATTCCGATGGCTCTGACGCTGGGTGATCACAGCAGGAAGCTGAAAGCCGAGGAAAATAATCTGATGCGAAAGCTCGCGGCAACGGCGAAGATCATGGTGAGCAGCTTTGAACCGGACCTTGCAGTATGCTCATAGCAGCCGGCCATTCTTTGCTTCTGGGCGACGACATCTGCTGATCACGCAGCTGCGAACGACGAGATCAACAATGCCAGCCACAGCGGATGCAACTACGACTCTTCAGACCCCCTGCCTTTAAATCCGCTGCCTCCAGATCAGATCCACTGTTCCCCAATCCGCTGCCTCCAGATCCACCGACGCCGTCGTATCCAGCGGAGCTCGAGCCAGAAATTGATCGAGCACAAGCAGCAGCAGCCTCGGCGTCGCAGCTCTAGCATTCGCCAACCCTTGGCAAATTTCGCACCCGATGCCGGCGCTCCGGACAGCGTATCCGCTGACAACGGCTGTTGCGGCCTTCTGCATAGCAGGAGACGACAGTACCACCGACAGCGGAGCCTTTGCGTTGCCCTTGAGTGGTTGTCAGTGCTCCGCTCTGGCGTTAGATGTGAGGAGTGAGCTTACATTCCTGCATCGACGGGATCCGGCATGGGATGTAGCGTCAAGGATATTCTGCTGTCCACGATAGCAGACGCCGCGACCCGGAGTCGGCTCTTTGTCGAGTGACGACTGCACCTCCATTCTCAGCTGTAGCATTTCTGCGCTTGACTTGCTTCGCTGAGGGCCCTATCGTGGGCTTCTGCTCGGCCGCCGAATGGTTCGACGTGCTCATGGCCTGAGACCGCCGTCACATCCATCAGTTCCGCTTTTGAGCGTAGCCACCTCACTCAGGTCCATCATTTCCGCCATCTCGAGCGAATCCATCGTCTTCAATTCCACTGACAAAGAGGCTTCACCCTTCTTGCCACTCCTAAGACACCAGCGGTCGAACGGTCTTGTGCATTGCATCATGCATCCGCATCACCCCAAAATTTGTACATTTTCTTCCCTCTGTAGTACCCATCGAAATCGAGATCGAGGAACCCCTCTTCCAACGAAGCGTAAACATCGTGTTGTGGTCTTTGTCGTCGTGGAACCAGAACGACTTGTCGAATATGAATGAGTCGTCTTGAGCCCTTTGCGTCTTCTGGTCTTGCATGACTGGATTCATGCGAATGATGCATGGGGATTGTTTCTTAAAGTCTCGCTTAATGAAGCGTCGCACTCGAATCACACCTTTCCCGTTGCCGCCTTCGCTGTCGATTGGTGTGAGTGGTCGTTCGATGTCAACTGCGTCTCGACTGCGACGACTCGGGGACCTTGCGGTGGAATGGTAGGTGTGAAGGTCGAGGTAGCAGGAGCTCGATTCGCCGGAGATAGACCGGACTTATTCGACTGATGCAGGGTGATTGTTTCTCAAGGCCCGGCTTGGTGAGTCGTCGTAGTCGACTCTAGTTCAGCCTGCTGGATCCGAACTCTTGTTGGTTCGTGCCTCCCGGCTGTGGCGGAGGTGAGCGTGAAGGAATTGCCTTAAGCTTGTGTATGCGGTTAAGAAGGGGAAGATGCCCTCGCTTCGAAGCGATGTTGGCGATGTCGGCGGTTGTACTTGGCGGCACCGTGGAAGTGTGAGGGAGTCAGGTCGAGGGAGTTAGTTGGAGGAAGGTTGGTATGGAGAGATGAAGTGAGATGAAAGAGAAAGAGAGAGACTTGGCATTGGAAGGAGGAGGAGGCAAGTCTGGAAGAGAGAATGAATATCGAAAGAGCATGAGTTTGGCTCATGCGGAGAGCTGAGCGTGATCTTCACACGACCAAGGCGTGGACTCGAATTCCGCCGCAGCTCGCTCCAAAGCTGACACGTCCGTCAACACCTCCAAACCTTGGAAGCCAAGAACAGGTCACCACCTCTCCTCGCACACCCGCTCCTCACCTCTCCTCTATCATCTCGCCCTCACCTCTCCATATCCCACCTACCTCCCCCCTCTACTACTTATCCTCTCCGGTCTTCTATCTCTCTCGCTTCCCCCTCCGGCAGAGAAGTGCAAGCGCAAGCGATATACAGAGAGGAGGAAAAGCAGCAAGAGGAAAAGGTGAGGAAGGGAACAAATAGCAGGGTCGGGGTGGAACTGGGAAGCGGTGGATGTCGCATGTCGTCATGCGGGAAAATGTCACGTGGCGCGGAGGATGAGGAGGGAGTTGTGCCTGAGGCATGAACGAAACGTCGTCCAGCTGAGCGAACGCCGACTTTTTAATGGACCCCCGACGACTTCACTTGCCATTGGATACCACTTCGCCGCATCATTCTCGAATTGGCACAGGTTGATTCATACAGCGAAGAAGATACCCGCACAGGACTTCACCAGACTTCTACCACGCAAGATCGCGCGCTTGAAAACATCGCATCACAAACAGCCAGCGCTGGTCGACATCCGCGTCCACGACGAGTGCTCCAACTCACCTCCACGGAGAAGCATCCTCGCCGCTCACTGATCGAATGACATGGCTGACATCAGCATGCGAGGCCCAACAAAGACACCGTCTCTCAAGCATCCGAGCGCACCGACCGAACGAACGCTTCAGCCGCATCCGAGGCACCTCATCGCAACGAGCACGCATGAGAAGGAGCACAGCATCACTCGCCGGCACAAGCGAATGAGGAGGACATCGAAGGACACCTCGGGCTGTACATCACAAGTGATCTCCGACGTATCCTGAAAGAGGCGAGTTTGCCAACATGTACGGTCATCTGCTACGACTTGCCCGTTTGGCTATGGAGGATCTCCTTCTTCCCGAAGCAGAGTCTGGGATTCGTGCTGTAAGAGGCACGACTTGGCCACGTCTGCCGTTGTCGAAGGAAACGGCCAGCGCTGATGTACTCGAGTCTGCACTTGTGAATACTCTTCAGGTACAGTCTGTGAGATGCGTAGCTCCAACTCCGAACCGCAAAGTAAGTAGCATATCTCGATCTTTGACAGTGATGCTCAGGCATACATGACTGTCCGCACGTCGCAGAATATGTCTCCCACCGTCGCGGTGAGCTCTGACCATCACCTCAATGTTGCCGTCGACATTGCCGTCAACATTTCCTTTACCACCAACCTCCCCCTCCTCCTCGCAGACCTCGCGAGGCTCCAGGCACTGTACTATTCCCATTTCCTCCTGCTTTCTCTCCTCTATGACTTGATTCCGCTCAAACCCGCGTCTCTTTACTCCATCAAAGACAAAAATGCTGCTACACTCCTCTCCGTATAACAGACCACGGTATGCCGAATCAATCGCTATCGACGTCAACCCACTCCAAACTCAACTCGACTACGACACAACATCACAGTGCACGCCACCCTCTTCTGTGCGCAACACCACGAACCCACAGCGGTCCGATATACACATGTGCTGTCTTCACACCAAGGGAGATCAGAACAATCAACCCAACGCACAGCAAACTCTCGACTCCGCCACAGCTTGCCCGCATGCGGGCTACTCATCCTGGTAAATCAACCAGCCCGAGGATCCTTTCTGGTTTCCTCATCGATGCGAGAAACATCAAGACACGCACTCCACGCTCCGACCAGTTTTTTTAAGGCTGGTGACGAGTTGACTGGCGTACTTGATCTTCGCACCCGTACTTGCCCGCTGTGGCTTCGCTGTTTCCTCCTCGGAACAATCATTCCACCATCTCTTCCGGCTCCCGCTCAACCTCGAAAAATAACCCATCACCCACCCAAGCCGACATTCACTCGACCATGCTGTCAACCTGCCCACTCACACTACCGGCTTGAGCAGGCTGGAGCCACCACAGCGACAGAACAGACTATCCGCTCTGGACGGGAGGGGCGAGATGGAGGTTGAGGTCGAAGAATCCACCAGGAAATCTTCGATGGTGTCGACTTGTCGGCATGTGGATGGGAAAGGGTGCTGGAAGGCGAGAAGAGGAATCGATGGGTCAGAAGGCAAGAGAACTGCATGGGTTTGAAGGCGGAGAACCGTCTGGGATGGCTTGAAGAGGGGAGGTGGGGTTGGCGTGCGGTGGTGCGGTGGGAGGAGCAGGCTGGAGCAATACGGCTGGCAGTCGATGGTGAGATGGGAGGAGCAGACTGGAATCGAAAGCTGGGAGAAGCGATCAGGAGGAAGGCCAGCGGCGTGCATTTGGACGAGAGGCGGAGTTGACAGGAAAAGAGACTCTTGATCGATCTGGGTGCGCAGTACTCCCAGCCGCCGTTTCATTGATGAGACTAGCTCCCTCTTCAAGATTCTGCGGTTGCTGAGACACTGTGCACTCAAGCGATTCAATCAAGGAGGAGCAGGATGGGACGGAGTTGGCAGGAAGGAATACGAGAGGAGGATGTCGAGAGGAGGCAAGGAAGACGAAAAAGGCGGACGGGAGAAGCTGGGCAAGGCGGACAGGATGAGATTGGCAAGGAAGACGAGAGAAGCTGGATTGACTATCAGCATGAATGTCAGCCTGACGAGGCTGGCATCTTGCTGCTGTCGCTTGAGCGGTGGATCGGGTGCGGTACGTAGATATGTCTGGAGAGTTTAAGGGGCTTGGGAGAGGTTGAGGGGCTTGGGAGCAGTCAGTCGGTTATGAAACGATGGTGGCGAAGCATTTCAGTGAAGAGGGGAGGAGAGAGAGGCGAGACGAGAGGAGGTGAAAGAGGCGAGACTGCTCCCAGGCCCCTCCGCGTCCAAGAGTGGAAAGCGCAGCGGGATGGTCCGGACCTTAATGCATGCGACGTATGCCATCGAATGCCTCGACGTGGCTTCCGCACGGTGACAATGATCAAGGTATGGGAAATTTGTGTACAGTGAAGCAACAAATGGCCCAAATGCGTCGTACCTGCGAAGTCATGATTCTTGCGAAGTTGCAAGCGGAGTGCCATACCTGATCGCAGTTCTCCATGCCCTGGCGCCGTGGAAAGCTACACACCTGCAGTATTTGGATCAAGATGGGAGTGTCCAATCAAGCAGGCGGATCAACGCGAGAGTTGACTTCCTGCCGGACTTGTCCAGCTTCGTCCCGCCGTCCTCAGCGTACGTACTTGCTCATCGAGCGCAGATAGCTGCCCTTGACCTAATGCCCATCACCAGAGACCTCGAGGCGTGTGGCAGTGGCATCTCCGACCCATGAAATTCCGTCTGGAAAGTGATATCGACCAGCAGACCGTCCCTCCTGCCCACCCTCGCACCCAGCGCTCTCTCTCCTTAACAGCCCGGAAAAAGTCTTCCTGTAAAACGAATTTCTCCACCCTCGCCCCGTTTCTCCACGGATGACTCTAAGCTACTCCTCCAAACCCTTTTTGACTGTGAACATTTCAGCATTCAGCTACGCATCCGGCAACGTCGCATGAGCAGGAACTTCATGGCCGATCCGCTCTACTCTCCAAATGCAGAACGCCTCTCCTGACCAAGCACCTTCCCCTGTGCATCTGCCGCATGATCCGGTCAGCACGGCCAGCACGGCACTGTCGAGCAGAAGGATGAGCTGGCAGGGGAGATCCGAGAGCGTACGAATGAGTCTCAAGATTGAGGGCTGAGATGCTGAGTGGAGCAGGTCGGCATCGAAATGGAGGACTTTGTTAAGCAGGTCACCATCGAGATGCGGGACATCGTTGAGCGGGTCAATACGGAGATGGTGGGCATCGTTAGGCAGGTCAGCACAGAGATCAAGGTCATCGTCAAGCAGATGACCACTAAGATGGAGGTTATCGTCCAGCATGCGACGGTCAGCACGGCAACATCGAGGATCAGGAGCAGCACAACAAGGTGGATTGGAGGCAGATCTCGCCGGTCAATGTAGCCGTGAGTTCGAGCAGAGTGCCATCAATAGGAGCAGGCTACTTCTCAGCCGATTCCGCAACGCCGTCGAGCACAAACAAACAGCCATCGACGCCGATCTCACCTCGAGCCTCCAGCTGATCCGGCCGACTTCTACAATATGTCTCACGTTCCGGGAGACCGCTTTCTACCCGGCTCCAATCTCAATTCAAGCAAGTCTGCTTCGGCCGACTTCTACAATACATCATTCGTCCGAAAGGCCGCTTCTCCGCCGGTTTTGAGCTTAATCCAAGCACCATCAGATGCTGCCGTCCAGGACGAACGCACAGCCGGTCACCGCAATCTCACCCAAGCAGTGTCCAATCCGGCCGTTAGGTTCGAACGGACAGGCACCGGCTGCGATCTTACCGAAGCATCATCTGATCCGGCTAACTTCTACAATACGCCGCCTGCACCCTGTGATCCGGCCGACTTCTACAATACAATGCTGGTGAGCCCGGTTCTCCGCCGACTGCAACCTCGTTCCAAGCACTATCTGATCCGGCCGACTTCTACAATACGCCGCCTGCACCGTGTGATCCGGCCGACTTCTACAATGCATTGCTGGTGAGCTCAGTTCTCCGCCGACTGCAACCTCGTTCCAAGCACTATCTGATCCGGCCGACTTCTATAATACGCCGCCTGCACCGTGTGATCCGGCCGACTTCTACAATGCATTGCTGGTGAGCTCAGTTCTCCACCGACTGCAAGCTCGATTCAAGCACCATCTGACCTGGCCGACTTCTACAATACATCGTCGGCGATCCGAGAGGCCGGTCGTTCACTAACTGTCATCTCATCGTAAGCACCACCAATGCGGTCGGCTTCTACAATACGTTGCTGGTCCGGAAGAACGCCCTGGGATCGACTGCAAGCTCACCTCAAGCACCGGCCGATTTCTACCTCCATGGCCCCGCTCAAATCTCACCGCATAACTTGGCCTCTGTTAGCTCGGATCGTACAGTGTGTATCGGAGAACGGAAGTGTCGATAGTCCGAGGTCGCTGCTCTGTTTCCGCGAGGACACAGGAGGTGTACTTAGTACACCTCCTATCTCTGGCGCAGACTACACACACCAAGCCAGCGGATTTGGATACAAGCGTTGCAGTTTGAGCGGGATTACGGAGTTACAATAGACCTCCCGTCCGAGAGACCGCTCCTCCACCTCCTAGTATCGGCGCACTTCCACAAGACCGTCCTGTTGCAGAGCGTCTGGCCGACTTCTACAATACATTGCTGGTCCGGGAGGACGATCCTCGATAGACTGGAAGCTTACCCCAAGCATCGGCCGACTTCTACAATACACTGCCCGTCCGAGAGACCGGTCCTCCGCCTCCTAGTACAGGCGCACTTCCACAAGATCGTCCTGTTGCAGAGCGTCTGGCCGACTTCTACAATACATCCCCGGACCGAGAGGCCGCTCCTCCAGCAACTACGGTCTCACTACACCATTCGATCTAGCCGACTTCTACAATACATCGCCGGCGGACGGAGAGCCTGCTCCTCCAGGAATGGAATCTCACCTTAAGAACTATCTGATCCGGCCGACTTCTAC